>PVHP010046266.1:0-13370 GCA_004024765.1 Zapus hudsonius | reverse complement strand
CTCATAATTCAATAGTTTATAGAATCTCTCTTCCTTTGTATGAAAACTCGAATGATGAAATAACAATGTCCCATATTAGATTCAAGCATAGCTGATGTTTATGGGTTTACACACTCATCTCATTTACAAGGTTTTTTCCATTTTTAAGCTGTTAAAATATACAACTATCCCCTGATATTCATTGAGATACTGGTGCCAGGATCTCCTGAAAATACAAAAAAATTGCTGATTTTATTAAGAAAACAGCTCCATCATGGATGATGGAAGAGGGCATGAGGCACCTATCCCTCCCTAAGGAGTTATTGGCAGTTAATTGTTTCTGGGCAAATATCAGACATTTTCTAGTAATGTAGCCACTGATAAATTGATGTGATCTGGTAAATAATTTCCCATCCATGCTCATGCAGACAACTCTTAAGTAATTTAATGGTTCACGCAAATACACAAAAAACATTAAAGTAGTAGAGGGACTAGTTAGAAAGAAGATATTTGTGAAAGAGGAATGGTAAGGAGGACAAGAGAATGTAATAGGAGGGTATCATGATCAATGCACATTATTACACAAACAATTATATATATCCTTACAGATACTGTAAATTATTTTTATAATACTCAGAGTACCTAAAGCAATGTAAATAGGTATCATAATTCATTGCTTAAGGAATGATGACAAAAAACTATATATACATGTTCAGTGCAAACACAATTTTTTCAAACTATTTTTGATTCTAGATTGGTTTGAATCCACAGATATCAAAAACACAGATATAGAAGGGCAGCTACAACTTAAAGATAAATGTGCATTTATAACACAAGGATGCTTTCGCCATGTCTTTATGATTTCTCTGCCAGTTCTGAATCTCTCTTCTTTTGTCCAGTCAGATTCCCTAAAGCACAATTCTAACGCTGAAGGATTTTGCATTGTTTTTCCTCCTAGGTTACACTAAATAGAAGTATCTTTGTTCCATGGTAGGTACTATAGCTTCATAAACAATCTTAACAGCAATCTTTAGCATAGACTTCATGATTCATCACAAAGGAGAAGAAAACACAGAAGAACATGTACTTCGTCAGAGAACTGCAATGGTCAGGTCATATTAGGATATGCTGTAAGAGCAAACTCCAAATGTCAAAGTTTATAACTTGTTTTTCTTATTCTCTTCACAGGTTGCCTGTGGGAAGACTGAATTTCTCTTCCATGTTTTCTCCCACTGGGGATTGCTCTGGACTAAATTTGTCCCTCTACTAGTACCTCAAAACTTAACAATATATGAAAATGGTGGCCTTTAAAGAGTTATTTAAATTCTATCATTAGGGTAGACTCTAAACCAAAGTGGCTGATGTCTATAAAAAGAGGAAATTGAGAATGGGATAGTGTGAAGAAAGGAGAAGATGGGCATCTTACACACCACTGAATTTTCCCTTCTGGATCTCAATAGAAACTGACCTTAGGAAACTTGAGATATCTGATTTCTAGTCTCTTTATTGGTGAGAAATAAATTTCTGCTATTTAAGCCATCTACTCATCTTCAGCAAATGAATACAGGTTTCCAAACTGAAGAAGTAACTTTCAAACCCATGGTAGACGGAAAAGGACAAATACTGATCAATACACTTTACCTAAGCCTTGTTTGGATGAGTGCGTGACATTTGCCACAGGCAAAACCAGTAATATATCCAAACTCTACAGTAACGGTTAATATTGTCAACTTGACAGGATTGAGAATCAAATAAGAGACAATTCTCTGAGCATTCTTGTGAGGGGTTTTCTAGATAAGGTTAATTGAAGTGAGGAGACCTAACCTAACTGTGGAAGACACCTTTCCATTGCTTTGGGTCCAGTATTCATTGTTCTCTGCTTCCTGAGTGGGGGTTGAATGTAACTAGCTGCCTCATGCCCCTGCTCCCGTGTTTTTTCTCCATCATGGTGGACTGCATCCTTTGAACTATTTGCTGAAATAAACCTTTCCATAAATTTGCTTCTTGTCAAATATTTTATAACAGCAACAACTACAAAAAGTAATCTAATATACCTACATTAGTTGAAAAGCTACGTAAACTCCTCCTAAAGAGATTCGTTGAAAGTCACATGGCAATGGGCTTGTAGTTACATCTCCTCCTGTGTAAGATAACAACAAATATAAGATCAATACTCTCATCTGCCCCAAAGACACTGTTCTTATTTTCCGTTACTGCATAGAAATTGTACCAAACTATAAAGGCTTAGACTTATTACTGTTTCTCTGTTTTGTGGATTAACTAGGTTCAACCCACAACTGCCACTGGGGTCAGCTAACAGTCAGGGGAAGGGCATCATCTAAAGAAAACTTTAAAGTCAGGAAAGCTTGCAATGATGTATTTCAAGTCCTGAAAAAATACCAACTTCCAACTCAGGTTACTATACCCAGCAAAGCTATTTGTAAAAATATACAAAGAAATATAAAAATTTTTCTATGGTATAAATAGGCTAAAGGAATTCATGACAACTAATCAAACTCTAGAGAAGATATTTGAAGTAATCCTATGGAATGTAGAAAAAGGTAAACACATCTATGAGACCACAGAAAAGAATAAACCATGTTTGAATATTAGTTAAGTAACACAGTTGTAGGAAAAAACAAACACTATAAAATCAGCAAAAAGAGAGGAATAGTATACACTTTCATTAATAACTCTGAATAGAAATGGTCTCAATCCTCCTGTCAAAATAACTAGGCTAATAGACTGGATTAGAGGGAAGAATATTTCTACTTGCTACTTCCAAGAAATGCATTTCACCATAAAATACAAATGCAGCCTTAAAATAAAAGGATAGACTAAAATACTGTAAGCAATTGGAGCTAGGAAACAGGTGTCACTTCTTTAATGTCTGAAAACAATGAGATTTCAAACCAAAATTAGTTAGAAGTGATAGATAAGGGAACAATCTAACAAGGGGACATTATATGGTAGTTTGATTCAGGTGTCCCCAATAAACTTATGAGCTCTGAATGCTTGATCTCCAGGTGATGGCAATTTTTGAATTGGACCCTTGTTGGAGGTGTGTTGTTGGGAGCCGGTTCTTGTCTATTATAGCCAGCTTCCCTCTGCCAGTATTTGGCATACTCTCTTGTTGCTGTTGTCCACCTGATGTTGGCTAGAAGGTGATGTCCACCCTCTGCTCATGCCATTGTTTTCCTTTCCATCATGGGGCTTCCTCTCAAGTCTGTAAGCCAAAATAAACCCTTTCCTCCATTATCCCACACACTTAAAATCAATTTCCACACATATTCCCCATGCTTCTGGTTGTACAAGTCAAAATACTCTCGAAGTTCTTTAGGGGTGTATCTCACCTCCTCTTGCGTCATACGTTCTATCTCCCCTTTAGGGGTCTGCTTCATCTTGCATCTGGTTATAGGCCTACAGGTAAAGATGGACGGGCACTGGGGGCTATAGTCTTGTTGAACTGCCTTAAGCTAATCCAATAAACTCCTTTTTTACTACAATCCATTCTGTCAGTTCTGTTTCTCTAGAGAAACCTAACTAATACACATTATAATTCTAAATATATACACACTGAATAATGGTACTTTGTTTTATAAAAGAAAGTTACATATTAATCTCAGCAAAATATTACTGAATGACTTCAATAATTCACTATAATCAAACCTCCTGGCCGATAGAGAGAGAGAGAGAGAGAGAGAGAGAGAGAGAGAGAGAGAGAGAGAGAGAGAGAGAAACATGTGGGTAAAATAGCACCATAGATCAAATAGATTTCACAGTATCTATAGAATATCCCATCCAAACAGAGCAAAATACATATTATTCTCAGAAGCACATAAAACTTTCTCTAAAATAGATTAAAATAAATTTTAACTAATACTGGAAAATTGAAATAAATTCTGTACTTTATATGATCACAATGGAATTAAACTACAAATTAACAGCAAAGGAAACTAAAGAACATGCACTAACTCAGTGGTTAATGAACACACTGTTGAATAATAAATGGATCACTGAAGAAACCAATATGATTTTTTATCCTGCAAGAAAAATGATAATGAAAACATAACACACAAAAACTAAGGGGTACAAGAGTCCTAAGAAACAAGTTTATAAATCAAAGGGCTTACATTATGAAATCAGAGAGAACTCAAATAAATAATGACATACCTTAGGGCCTTCAGTTGGATGGGGGAAATGCAAGTAAAAGCCAAACCTAAAATAAGTTGACAAGAAATAATTACATTCAGGGTGAACATTTAAAAATACACAAACAAAAAAATCCAAAGAACCAATGAAACAAAGAGGCAATACTTTGAAAGAGTAAACAAGACCTATAAACCAATAACTAAACTAACCACAAAAGAGAGAATCCAGAATTAATAAAATTAGAGATGAAAGGGAAGTCATTACAATATATGCCAATGAAATTCAGAATAATCATAAGAAAATAGTTTAAAAACATAAAATTCACTAAATTGGGATTTATAAAAGAAATAGATGAATTTCTAAACACATATTACCCAAAGATGAGATATTTTAAATAAATCTGTAATTAACAGATTGAAAAAAAAATTTAATTCTTTGGGCTAAATTTATCCAGGCCCAGATGTCTTCACTGGTGAATTTTACTAGACCTCTAAAGAATACTAAGATTAATACTGCTAAATTATTCCACAAAAATAGGAAATAAAGGAACAGTACCACACTCTGTTTACAAAGCCAATATTATCTCCATACCAAACCAGATAAATATACAACAAATGCCTGGGGATGTGGCTTAGTGCTTGACTCCAAATTTTAAGGTCCTAGATTCAATTGCCAGTACACAAACGTAAGTTAATAAATATCAGATGTTTTGAGGAGAGGTCTGAGAAGAAGGGTCTGAGTCCAGAAATATGGGTGTTATGAATGAAAACATTTTATTAATCTATAGTGAACTGAGTGGCTGTAGCTTTAAACGTAGGGGAAGGGAGGAGAGAGAAAGCCAGTGCAGGATGTGGGAACATGTAGTAAGCTTAGGTGCTAGTTATGAGGATAGCTTTAGGGGTAGAAGAAAGGAGAGGGAGGAGGGAACCAGAAGGCAGGTGTGTGATGCTATGGACCACTCACTCCAGCAGGAAGTAGTAACCTATGGGTGCCCCCATTAAAATGTTCTGAAAGGCACAGATTCCAAGGGCAGTTCCTGCCAGGGCCTCCTGACAAATAGTGGGATGGAGAAGGGTGTGGGAGATAATGAGAGAGAAAGGGAGGAGAAAGAAAGGGAGCAGGGAGAGAGGGGGAAGAGACAGAGAGAACTTGCTCAAGTGAGTGGGGAAGGCGGACATCGGGTGCTAGGGAAGAAGCAGGAAGATAAAGGAAATATACATACCTTTGGTGAACTGGGGATCAGAAAAGAGAGAGAGGTGTGTGGGCAGGGCTTTTATACCCTTTGGGGCATGAAGGCTGGTAGAAGAATTGACTAGTGGGAGGGAACTGAAGAGGTGCAAACCCAAGGAGTGTTGGGAGAAGGGGACACCATGGATCCATTGAAGAAATATCCAGGTTTAGAAGGGAGAGGGAGCTCTGAGACGGATAAATTAAATGTGTTTTTTTTTCTAAAGAAAACACAACAAAAAGACAATATATACCAATCTAACTAATAATGATACACACAAAAATTACCATACTTCCATATTGAATTCAAAAACATAACACAGAGATCATTCACTATGATCAAGATGGCTTTATAGCAGAGAGGCAGGGGATGGTTCAATATATGCACATTGATGAATGTAATACATCATATAAATGGACTCAAAAATAGAAATCACATAATCATCTCAATAGATGCAGAAAAGGCCTTTAACAAAATATAATATCCCTTTGTTAGAAAAGTCCTGAAGACACTGGGAAAGACGGAATACATCTGTGATGGTTAAGTTTTGTTGTCAACTTGGCCTGTTAGCAATCCATAGTAATCTTGAGCATTTTGTAATAGATTTCCTCTAATTGAAGAGAGAAAGGAGGCTCAAGGGATTCAGGAAGTCATGTTAGCTAGAAATAAACATCCCTCCCTACAAGGGTAGTGCGGGAAGCAAATTCCAGAGACTCCGAAAGTCAGTATGTCTGGGAAAGGGTTACAAGACCCTGCCCTAAGTCTATATAAAGGGAAATGAAATCTTCCTCTCTTCATTCCCCCATCATTTTGTGCAAGTCATGTTGGTGATGGCCTCTCTCTCTCTCTCTCTCTCTCTCTCTCTCTCTCTCTCTCTCTCTCTCTCTCTCTCTCTCTCTCTGTTTGGATCTGTGAAAGGGGGCCAACCTCTTTCACCATTATGAAACTTCCCCTGGATCTGTAACTTTAATTAATCCCTTCCTTCCATAACTGTGCCTGGTTTGGAGGTTCATCCCAGCTGTATGTGGGTGACTACAACAACATCTCTACATAACAAAGGTTGTGTATTAAAAATCTACAGCCAGCATTATGTTAAATGGGAAAAATGTCAAAGGATTTCCAGGAACAAGGCAAGGGTATTCCCTGTTTTCCTTCTTATTCAATATAGTGCTTGAAGCCTTTACAATAACAATAAAACAAAGAAAGCAAATGAAATAGATATATACCAAAAAACCCTCAAACTAAACTATTTACAGATGATATGATTTTATAAATGAGTCCCTAAAGAATCTACCAGAAAACTGTTACAGTTGATAAAGACAAAACATAAAAACTTTAAACAAAGTGGCAGAATACAAAATTAACTTACAAAAATCAGAAGCCTTTTTGTTAAGGAGATGGCTCAGCAATTAGGAGTTATTTGCTGCCTAAGCACAAGGTGCCCCTCTACTAAACACTAACAACTTTGACTCCCCATAACCCTCTTAAAAAGATGGGTGGGCCACGCACATCTGTAACACCAGTCAACAGAGGGGTGGTGTTGTGGTCAGCTTTCTAGTTGTTGCACAGAAAGAACCCAAGCAAAAGTGGCTTGTGGAGGAATGGGTTTATTTGGCTTACGGACTCAAGGGGAGACTCCATCCTGGCAGGGAAAACGATGGCATGAGCAGAGGGCTGGACATCACCTCTGCCACAGCACTGCAAACAGCGGCAGGAAGGTGTGCCAAATACTAGCAAGGGGAAGCTGGCTTATAACCCCCATAAGCCCACCCCCGACAACACAGCTTCATCGAGGTTGTAAAACCCAAACTGCCATCAGCTGAGGATCGATCTATCAGAACACATTCATTTGTTTGTGGGGGACACCTGGATCAAACCATGACAGGTGGAGAATGAAAAGTTACTCGGGATCACTGTCGAAGATTGGCTCCTAGTTAATGAAGAGACTCATCTCAAGGAAATGTGTCATAGAAAAACAATAAGAGAAGGAACACCTAGATGGTCTTCTCTCACCTCCACCAGCACATGCATGGCACATGTGCATCTGCAAACACACACACACACACACACACCAAAAAAATAATTTAGTAACCTACATATATATATATATATATATATATATATATATATATACTTTGACAATCATTCTGTGATATAAATCAGAGATAAAATCCCATTGACAATAGCCTAACAGATTTAAACGCCTTGGAATAAACCTAGTCTAGGAAGTAAACAATTTCTACAATGAAAACTTCAAGAAAGAAAGAGAAAACTGAGGCTTCCACAAGGGAGCACAGCTTACTGAGGGCCCAGAAACTTGGGGCAGGAAGCCAGCTCTCTGAGGGTAGGAAATCTATCCTGTGGGGACCAAACAAGGTGAGGGCACTGAGGCTTATGTATGGGAATGCAGCTTGCTTGGGGCTGGGAACCTTGCAGCAGCTGTGCTGGGAAGCCAGATCTCTGATGGTTGGAAGTTTTTCACCTGGGGACCCAGCTAGCTGAAAGCAGAGAGGCTTCCACATGGGAATGCAGCCTATATTGCCTCCCTCATTAAGAAAATTAGACCTTTCTCCAGAAACGGGAAGACACCAATGCAAAAAATTCACAACACATCAAGCTGCTATTTCCCCACCAAGGCCCCCTAGTCCCACAATAGAAGTTGCCTCGGAAAATGTAGGAGAGACAGCAGAATTACAATCCCAAAATGAGAGTAAAATAACCTCAGGACATAACTGCAATGAGGTTCTGACCAAGATATTGGCTGAGCTGGAATCAGTCAAAAAACACATAAATGAAGTGGAACTCAAAAACACAAGCCTCAACATCAAACTTAACTTAATTGAGAAATACTGGAGCAACTTCAAAAAAGAAATAAGTGATTTAAAGGTAAACCAGCAACAGGAAGAACTCAGTTACTAGATGATTAAGTTCAAAGAGGACATAACCAAATACCAGAACAAATTCCGGGAAACATTAATAAAAACAAAATTATACTTGATACTGGAATTCATCAGAGAGATGGAAAATATGAACAAACAGAAAACAGAAAACAAAACAAAAAAAAAACCAGACTATTAAAAGCGTCTTTAGAATTCCTCAATCCCAGAGTTAATAACTTGGAGGACAGAAACTCAAACTCAGACCTTGAAGACAAAACAGAAGAAATTAATAGGGAATCCAAAAACTTTGATATATTAAAAAAATCATTTGAACAAAATATGAGGGAATTGAGGGAAACTCTAAAGAGACCAAATATCAGGATAATGGAGATACCAGAGGGAAAAGAAACCCAAAGCAATGGCATAGAAAATATATTCAACAAAATTATTGAAATTTTTCCCACTCTTGCAAGAGAGTGGTAGTATGGATTCAAGAGACCCACAGAACTCCAAACGGACAGGACCAGAGAAGGAGCTATCCAAGACATATCTTAGTTAAAATGCTAAACACAGAAAGCAAAGAGAGTGCCAAAACCAAGAGACAACTCATCACATATAAACAAAACCCCTTCAGACTTCTCAATGGAGACCATGAAGGCCTGAAGGGCCTGGAACAATGCTCTTCAAGGCCTAAAAAAAAAAAAAAATCAACCACAAGAACCACGTGGTCATTTCAGTCGATGCAGAAAAGGGCTTCAACAAAATTCAAATTTATTTCATGATCAAAACACTGGAGAAATTGGGCATAGAAGACTTATACCTTAACAAAATAAAGGCCATATAAAAAAGTCTTCTAAAGTCCAAATCATACTCAATGGGGAATGACTCAAAGAGTTCCCACTAAAATCTGGAAGAAAACAGGGGTGTCCACTCTCCCCACTCCTCTTCATGATAGTCCTTAAAATTCTAACCCAAGCAATAAGGCAGGGGAAAGACATAAAAGGGATATATATTGGAAAGGAAGAAGTGAAATTTTCCCCTAGTGCAGATATGATCCTATAAATAACAGTCCCAAAGGATAGTACAAGTAAACTCTTGACAGTTCTAAATTCCTTCAGCAAAGAGGCAGGATACAAAATTAACACACACACAAAAAAAAAAAACAGTAGCTTTCCTGGATGCAAATGATATGCACACAGAAAAAGAAATCAGCAAGATCGTCCTGTTTTTTAATAGCCTCAAAAAAATTAGATACCTTTGAATAACACTGACCAAGGATATTCAAGACTTGTGTAATGAAAACATAAAACCACTCAAGAAGGAAATTGAGGAGGGTGTGAAAAGATGGAAAGATCTTCCATGTTCCAGTATAGGTAGCATAAATATTGTAAAAGTGGCAATTCTTACAAAAGCATTATATAGATTCAATGCAATGCCATTAAAAATCCAAGCTTCATTCTTTTTCCCATAGAAAAAATAATCTCAAAATTTATTTGGAATGGCAAAAGGCCCAGGATAGCCAAATCTATCCTTAGGAAAAAATGTTCTTCATGAGGTATCATCATTTCTGATCTAAAGATTTACTACAGGGATCTGTATAGCTGGATAGATGGCTCAGTGGCTAAGACATTTGCCTCCAGTGCCTAAGGACCCAGGTTCATATCCCCATCTGCCAGATGCACAAAGTGGCACATGAATCTGGAGTTCGTTTGCAGTGGCTAGAGGCCCTGGCATGCCCATTTTATTTTTTCGTATTATGGCTCAGTTGAAAGCTGTGGGGACTTATGAGTTGAGCTGAACACATTGTATTAACATCATGTATGATTATTAGTTTGTGGGGGCCAGGGTTAAACTGTCATGGTTTGATCCAGGTGTCCCCCACAAACAAATGAATGTGTTCTGATCCTCATCTGATGGCAGTTTGGGTTTTACAACCTTGCTGGAGCTGTGTGGTTGGGGGCGGTTTTATAGGGGTTATAAGCCAGCTTCCCCTTGCCAGTGTTTGGCACACCTTCCTGCCGCTGTTTGCAGTGCTGTGACAGAGGTGATGTCCACCCCTCTGCTCATGCCATTGGATTCTCTGCCAGGATGGAGTCTCCCTTCAAGTCCCTAAGCCTCACAAACCCATTCCTCCACAAGCCATTTTTGCTTGGGTTCTTTCTGCACAGCAACTAAAAAACTGTCTACAACATTGTGTATCTGGCTTTATGCAGGTACTGGGGAGTCGAACTCAGATCCTTCTGCTTTCTAGGCAAACACCTTAACCGCTAAGCCTTCTCTCCAGTTCTACAATATGATTTTGTCAGAAATATTCATTCATTTCTTTTTCTTCCTTCCTTTCTTCCTTTCTTTCTTTCCTATTTATTTATTAGAGAAGACAGAAGCCTACTTCCACCTTTTCTCTTGAGTCTTCATCTCCGCTCATGCTGTGGGCATCAACTCATCAAAAATTAGGTACCAATCAGTGCCAATTCCTTTGGTAACCATTGTAATAATGTTAACGTGATGATCTAATGAGATATTAATGTGGTTGTAATAGACATTTCCATTGGAGTTCCATTGTAATTGAGTAAGTTAATAATGGGCCTTAAACTATGCTTGGCAAGAGTAACATATGCGATTAATAGGAGAAAAAGCAGAATTTTGATGACTTTCAGCTTGTAAGGGGCTTACAGGAGGAAAGAAACCAGTTTTCAAAATCAGGTGAAGATTTAAGAAAATTGAACTAAGCACATCATAACCTCTAACCCTCAAGGTATTTTATATAGGTGAAAATGCAATAAACTTGGAGAATGAATATTTAAGATTATATGTATACACCCCAATCTACTTATTTGACTTTTAGGTTAATAATACTTAGAAAATTATAATTATTGATGGGGGAAACTTGTATATTCAACAAAAGTACAGTCAGTATTTCTTTTAAGGGATACAAACAACATACACATAGGCACATCCAAACATGCAGAAATGAACATAAATAACACATGCCCATAACGTGCACATATGCGATTGTCCACACTGAAACACTCCTTCTTCAGTGTTGGTTGAAAGAAATAAATAAAAAGATAAGATGAGGACATGAGAAAGAAATGAAAAGGGATGTGATAATAGATAAACAAAGCAAGACTAAAAAGCTGAGATATTCAGTTTCTCAATTGGATTCAAATGGATACCTGAAAATAACCCTGCTTTGCACTTTCCTGAAAGAGAGGAGAGAAAAGCCAGCTCTTTGTGTAATTAGTTTTTCCAGCAAACAGAAGGACATGGCCTCCTATTCCCTGAGCTAATATTTAAAAGACTGTATCACAAGGGTGATTTCCAAGTGTTCATCCTTTCTCTAAAGTGAAAGTGAGGGGGGGTGGTTGGAGGTTTCCATTGACCAATGATAAAAAAGAAAATATTAATGAAATTCAACAGTGGGCATTGTACAAGGAAAATAAAAAATTAGAAGCAAAGTGTGATGATAAGCTTTGATTAGCAAATACAAATGAAGGCTATGTAAACCCCTGCAATTTTTTTTAAAAAGCAGACTGTCATCACATTAACTGATAGAATTTCAAAGCCTCCATAATAGTGAATATTGCTATAAATTCTCTTCTATAAGAGATACACTTTCTTGTGCATCTCCTACTACTGTCCATTCTGCACATAAGGAGGTCACCTGACCTTCTCCCCATCTTTCACAATCTCATTTCAACTGATAACAACCTGGTTTCATTTCTCTGCTTCTCTTGGAGAAAACCTACTTCTTTATTTTTTTCATTTAATTAAAATTGTATTTACGGCAACTCTACTCCTATATCTTCTCAATTGTTTCTCTCTTGTATTTGCCCTTTTCCTTGCCTACTTGGTGAAATTTTGTTTTCTATTCCAGGATCTTTTCTGTGGTCTTTATCCAGTTTTAACCTGATAATAACCACCTTGATGGGTGACTGCCCACATGGACAGCTGTGCCATCTGTGTTTGCCCACTGTACTGGTTCTATGCAGATGGTATATTTCTTCCTGCAAAGCTGGACAGCTTTGTCAATCTGATGACATTTATAGTGACCTCATCATCCTAAATTTTATCCTTTTGAATTGGCATAAGCTCAAACATTATACCTCCAGTCTCAGCTCTTTGGAAACAGGTGAAGACATAATCTTCTTCTTGGTATGAGAAGGTTTATTAAAATGTACTTTACAGTTCTTGTTTTGTCCAAATTTCATCACTCCAGCCTTCTCGTGGCAGCCAACTCTTCCTATAACACACTCACTTTAGCTCTAAAAAAATGAGAATGGTTCAAATCGCCTCATTCAAAACAAGGGCTATTAATGAAGCCATCCAAACTTTGGTGCTTGTGGGTCCTAACCTTTCCTCATTCCTCTCCTTTGTTTCCAAACCTTCCATTTCACTATAATAGACCTACAAGATTGGTTTACTAAAGCAGGCGTTGCAGTCAGCTTTCTAGTTGCTGCACAGAAAGAACCCAAACAAAAGTTGCTTGTAGAGGCTGTCAGGCTGATCTAATTATTCACAGGCTTAGAGTATCTCCCCTACTACTAACCCCTGGTTCCAACCACTGGTTCCTTCCCTCACTGAGCTGTTGACCAAAGTGGCTCATGAGATTCCAACAAGACAGAATTCTGTCAAAGCTCTTGAGTGCTTTCCCCAGGCCTGAGGCAAAACCCTGTTACTGAAGAAACCACAGACTGCATCGATCAGCATAGAGAAACCCTTCAACGTCCGGAATGGTATCCAGCCCCCAGAAGGCAGTTAGTGTAGTGCTGGAAGGCACGGCATAGGCGGCCAGGGGAAAATGATCTACGACAGCTGGAGTAAACAGAGACCAATGACAGGAAACACAATCGGTGGTTATGAGTAGGCTGACCACACCTCCCAGTAGGAGTGAACAGCGAACCAAGAGAGGAGCACTTGTGTAATGGAGGAGCTTGGGCCTGGGGGAGACAATCAACAGCTTTCAAATTCGACCAATTTTCCACTCAGTGAGGGGGACCCCTTGTTTGGAACTAGGGATTCAGGGCGATAGGCACCGGATCCCGTACTTTTGGGCTCCCAAAACAAGATGCACTATGGGAGCGAGTGACTGGGAGACTACTAAAAATAGAATCTAGGTAATCCAGAATTGT
>PVHP010046265.1:0-13308 GCA_004024765.1 Zapus hudsonius | reverse complement strand
AAAAGAAAAGCTATAATTTATTTCCCTTCTCTTATGTGTCAATATAGAAACTTATTCCAAGATTCGTTTTTCTTTGGGGTTCTTCTAAACCTGGCTGGCTATACCTGTTCTTTCACAAGTTTATCTCAGCGGTTTGGTTTTGTTCAAATTTTCAGAGCTTCTAATACCAGGCCTTTAATTCAGGCCTTTAATCCTAGTACTTGGGAGGCTGAGGTAGGAGGAATGCCATGAGTCTGAGGCCAGCCTGGGGCTGCAAAGTGAGTTCCAGATCAGCCTGGACTAGAGAGAGACCCTGCCTCAAAAAAAAAGACAAAATTTTTCAGAGCTGAATTTTCTTCTGTGTACCACCCTTATTTGCTCATGTTTTGCTCCTGATGGCTGCTCTGACAGCCAGCTTATGCTTTCTATGTTCCCATTAAAGATCTTTAAGACATGGCTGTCCACTTCACCTTTTATTTCATTTGATTCATTCATTTCTAGAAAACAGACTCTGCTGGCTGTGGTCCCAACCCTTGGAATGCAGAGGTAGAAGGATCTCTGTGAGTTCGAGGCCACCCTGAGACTACACAGTGAATTCCAGGTCAGCCTGGGCTAGAGCGAGATCCTACCTCAAAAAACCAACTAAATAAATAAATGAGAGAAAACAGAGTAACCCTAAAACTGCTGTACTTTCTAATTGAAACACTTTACTCAGAAGAAATCTTAACTTGTTCAGGGCCGCGATGGGGCAAGACTACTTTCTCATTACTTTGCAAGTTAACACATTTGACTGTGGGCTCCAGTCCGGATCACACACCGCAGGCAGAAGTAGAAGTGATTCCCCTTTAGGAGTCCATGGATATTAGTCTGGTTCATAGGGTGTTGCCCAATCACCACCACCACCACCCCCACACACAACTTGATTTATCTTTACCTCAATGATAAATGAGCACCAATTCAGGACAAGAAAACACAAGTTAAATAGAAGTAACAGATAATCTTTAGATTCTTAAACTTAAGTGGAAACAATAAATACCATGCCATCAGCTTCAGAAGATGAGGAAAAGCCCCAGCGCTAGCTTGCTTATGGTAGTCAGGAGCCTCATGCATTAGAGGAATTGACAGAATGCAAACAGGAGAGAAGGAAAAAATAGAAAGGCATTACTTCCATATAACCACCTCCTCCAGTGCCCCCCAAATTCACTTAAGATCACTACCCCCGAGAGAAACTCAGGGGTGAATCTAGATTACAATTTACCATCTTTCTGTAATTCTTTAACGACTGAGAATAAAGACATTTTGATATCTAGCAGCCAGGAATGCTCATGGACAATGTCTAACATTACTAGTCAGTTATGATTTGTACCCAGATGTTTTCCTATGGAAGTTACCAACACGTATTGGTAGGCAGGATACGACCAAGATATGTATCTACTCAGCAGTTAGCATCGCATGGCCAATCTTATTCTGGCAACTTCATATTTCATTTCATCAGATATCCCCTCTGCGCTCCAAGCTCTCTGGTTGTCTCAATAATATTTACCTGCAGTTTGTGTGGCTCAGGACCAAACAAAATCCACACGTTGCCTCTGGTCACCATGTCCCTTAAATCTCATTCGTTCTGTTTTTCTCTTTTTAATTTCTACCTGAATTTATTTGCTTGCAATATTTTAATTAGGAAATGTTCAAACCTATATAATTTTTTAAAGAAGCACTGTTTAGACTGTATCTCCAGTCACCAGATATTAATATTCCACCCTGTCTGTGTCAGGCACAATATTTGTGGGGAAGTGGGTACAAATCAGGGGCAGACGTCACGACACTTTGTCCCTAAATTCCTGGTTAAACGCTTCCTAAGAATAAAAACATTCTTCTACATGCACACAGTAAGTACCATTATCACATGTAAAATATTTCTGTAATTCATGTTATATTTTAATATTCTTTCAATTTCCCTGGTGGTTCCCTAAAACATGTTTTCTTTTGCTTCACATCTTACCTTGAGTTGAACTGTTGTGTCTCTATAAAGCTTCTTCATCTAAAACTCTCCTTGGGCCTTTTACCTCCAGATTAGCGTGTCTGGTCGTTTTCTTGGGACTAGGTCCAAGTTAAACATTTCCAAAGGAAAGTACAGAGGGGACATTTGTGTGTTCCTCCACTCACGTGACAACTTGCCTCATCGTGCTGGGTTGGGACATTTGGTTAAAGAGCAGTGTCAGCAAAAAATTCCACTACCAAAAGGCATTGCGTCCTCTGTGGCGTCAGGGAATTTGTGGGCATGAAAAGAGGAGAGAGCAGGTGACCGTCCTGTTCTCTGGTGCCCTCACCCCACACCTACACCACTGCTCTTGTCTGCAGCAAGTGTGGCATTTCTAATTCCTTTCAGAGTTAGTAGGGTTGTTTTATAAGGAGCTTCCCCTCCTCTTTATAACCTTTATCAGAATTATGACTTTCTGCTATGTAGCTCAGGCTAGCCTTGAACACACAAAACTTCTGCTCGGCCCCCAAGCACTGGGCTTGCAGGCATGCCGCACCATGCCCAGTCCATCACTGGACTTTTTTTCTTTAAAACATTTTTATTCGCTCATTTACATATTTATTTGCATGAGTGTGTGTGTGTATTGCAAAAGATGCAGCGCCACTTTTTGCATCTGGCTTAAATCTGGATGGACTGGGAATTTAACTGGGGCTATCAGGCTTTGCAAGCAAACACCTTTAACCACTAACCCATCTCCCCAGCCCCGTTTTTTTTTTAAATATATTTTATTCATTTTCAAGCAGAGAGAGAGAGAGAGAGAGAGAGAGTACCAGGGCCACCACCTTGTGGGCCTGGCTTATGTGGGTCCTGGGGAATTGAACCTGGGGCCTTAGGCACTGGAAGCAAGTGCCTTAAGCGCTGAGCTATCTCTCCAGCCCCCAGCCCCGTTTTTTTGTCTTTTTGGGTTTGGTTTTGTTTAGACAGTGTCTCGCTGTGTAGTCTTGGCAGGTCTGGAACTTGTTGTGTAGACCAGGCTGGCCTTGAACTGGTGGGGATCCTTCTGCCTCTGCCTGCTGGTGTTATAGGCAGGCACCACATTTAGGATGCTGAAACTATCTCAATTTTACCAGTAGGTACCCTTCAAGGTGGCTCCTCTGACTTCGACTATAAAAAACCTTTAGCAAATTTTAGGTTTTAAAAAAATTTTCTAATTAGCAAAGGCACAGGAGGCAGAGGTAAGAGGATCACCATGAGTTCAAAGCCAGCATGAGACTACATAGTGAATTCCAGGTCAGCCTGGGCTAGAGCAAGACCCTACCTTAAATAAATAAATAAATAAATAAATAAATTTTAAAAAAATAAAGTCTACAGCCATACCCCTCTGAACACACCCAATCTTGTCTAAATAGCAAAGGCATACATGTTCATTACAGAAGATTTTGCAACATTAATGTGCAAAAGAGGGTAGGTTCCCACATCCTTCCATCTAAAAATGATTAACATGTTGATCTTCTTTCTAGGATACATATAAAACTTTTTGTTTCATCTGCTACATAAAAATGGGAATGCAATTTAGAACAGATTGGGTTTTTAAATAAATATATACTTATTTGTGCTTGCACGCGTGTGTGTCCATGGGGGGCACACCAGGGCTTCTTGCTGCTGCAGACACATGTCAGATGGATGTGGTGCTTTGTGCATCTGGCTTTATGTGGGTGCTTGGAAATTGAACCCAGTCCAGCAGGCTTTGCAAGCAAGTGCCTTGAATCAACTGAGCCACCCACCCAGCCCCCCAGCTCAAGTATCAAGTTTTCACCAATAATGTTTGAATATTTCCTACTGTATGAAAAGTTCTTCTCTGACATTTTAAAAGATGTGACCATTTACGCTTATTCGCGTGGATGCACACGGTTTTCCTAACATCTGCACTATGGCTACCCTTTACTGGGTTCCTAATTTCTCCAATTACCAGCAAGACTGTTTGTTCTTATGCTTGTTGCTCACTGAGAGGTTTTTTTAAAACTACATTTGATTGATAATTAAACCTCTTTATTGGGAGATTTATCTTATTGAATGTCAATTCTTACTGATATAACAGTTGCCTTTTGTTTATAATCTCTAACATAAAAACCCTAAATCAGTTAAAATGCTATCTGGTCACATATATTCATACCTTTTTTTAAAACTTAAAATATTTTATTTATTTATTTGAGAGAGACAGACAGACAGAGAGAATGGACACGCCAGGGCCTCCAGCCACTGTAAATGAACTCCAGACACATGCACCCTCTTGTGTATCTGGCTTTACATGAGCACTGGGGAATCGAACTCAGGTCCTTCTGCGTTGCAGGCAAGCGCCTTAACCGCTATGGCACTTCTTCAGCCCATATTCATACCTTTTATTTTCAAATTTACACCTTTGATTGTACCTTTAAAAGTCTCACCCCAAGATTGTATAAATATATCTATGCTGTATTTTCTTCTCTAGCTAAACTTTTGTTACTATGTGGTATTGCTTAAGACTCTAACTTGGGTTTTTGTTTGTTTGGTTGGTTGGTTTTGGTTTTTCAAGGTAAGGTCTCACTGTAGCTGAGGCTGACCTGGAATTCACTATATAGTCAGGTTGGTCTTGAGCTCACAACCATCCTCCTACCTCTGCCTGGCATTAAAAGCATGTGCCATCATGCACACCTAGCTTGGTTTGTTTGTTTTTTTCGAGGTAGGGTCTCGCTCTAGTCCAGGCTGACTTGGAGTTCACTGTGTAGTCTCAGGGTGGCCTTGAACTCATGGTGATCCTTTACCTCTGCCTCCTGAGTGCTGGGATTAAAGGCGTGCGCCACCACGCCTGGCTCTAGCTTGTTTTTTTCCCTACCTGATAGCTTGGGTTTCCCCAAATGATTGACTCAATGTTTTATCTATTCCTTTATTGCTTGTAATACTTCTACTACACACCAGTGACTCCATATGCTTTGGTCTGTTAGTAGATTTCTTTTTTTAATGTTTTATTTACAAGGAGAGAGAGAGAGAGAGAGAGAGAGAGAGAGAGAGAGAGAGAGAGAGAGAGAGAGAGAGAACACCAGGGCCACCACCTTGTGGGTCTGGCTTATGTGGGTCCTGGGGAATTGAACCGGGGGCCTCAGGCACTCCAGTTAGTAGATTTCTTGTTCTGTCTATTTAGCCTGATGCAGGGAACACGTCTTCTCCCTTGTCATCTTTTCCGGTTTTTCTTCTCTATCATCTTCAGAAGCCGAGAATGTTTCCTTTATAAAATTAATACTTTTAGTTTATTTTCTTGTTTTACCGAAGAAATGTGCTTAAGCATCGTCAACTAAAAACACATCCCCTTCTTGTTGTCTTCAGTTCCCGTCGTATTTGCCTCAAGTTGGCTCCTCAATAATTGTTCAAGAGCGTTAAGAACTGAGAAGGTGCTTGGTACGTATTGTCTCTCCTTAACCTTTGTGACCATTCTACGAAGTAAATGGCATTTCCTCCAGGCGATAGATACAGAAACGGGCATTTCAAGCCAGCCTCTCTCCAGCACTTCGAAGCTTTAGTACCGGCTGGGCTTCCGAGGTTCTAAGTGAAGCAGCCACAGTTTTACCTGGGGTCCGTGGAGAATGGGGACACACAGAGGTCCAACTCGTCTGGTCCCCAACACGTGGGCGGCAACATGGAGCGAAAGTCCAGCACGTCTTCGCCTTCGGCCACCATTTTCTTTTCTTCTTGACTGTGACATCGTCACAGCTCTGGATTACTGTACTTGCCACCAACCTCCCCGTCCCTCTGCAGCTACATCCTCCAGGGGCCTTCCAAGGCCACTGTCCCATCCATACACCCCAGAGCGCCAAGAGAGACCCAGGGCTGGCATGAGGCTCAGTGGTAGCGCTCGCCTGGCTCGTGCAGAGCCCTGGATTCAATCTCCACCAGTCAGAGGGGAGAAGGGGGCGAGGGAACGTCCAAGTACCACTTTAGAGTTGGGCACATGCGACCCTGTCCTCCAGGGCCCCTAAGAGAGGAGAGGGGAGCTGATGCACAGCCCCCAGGTGGGCTTTAAGAAAGGGAGGTGGGGGAGCTAGCTAGCTCCCAGTTTGGGCGACATCCAGCTAAGAGACTGATCTCTCCTCGGTCCTATACTCAGGGGTGTCCAGAGCTGACAGAACCCTTGTCTTGGTTACATTTATTTATTCCACCTTGGTCTTCTCTGCGACCGTTGACTTCCTGCGCAGACTCTGCGTATCACTCTCACTGAGCACTTGAAGTTCCAAAATTTGCTTTCAAATCTTTTACACACACACACACACAGATAGATAATTTTGATTTTTAGTTTTCTGCTTCTTAGTCGACACCACTCATATTTCACAGTCCTCATGGGGTTTTTTTCTTTGCATCACAGAGAACTTTTCAATATAGACAAAAAATTAAATATAGAGAAAAGCAAGAGAGGCTATCTATAACAAACACCTTGTCTAACCGTCTCTACCTGGAGCTGACAATCATTAACATTTGCCCGTATTTGCTCTGTTGGCTCAATTCAACTGTGCACCTTAACTCTGATATTCCCCGATTCCTACACTGGACTTCTCTCCACAACCTGACCGTCTCCTGACATATAATCATCTCCCCTACCTCGGCCATACAAGGGCCACTTGGGCAGCATCTTTGTTCACTGGTTATTCCCAAGGACCTAGAACACTGCCTGGACCATAGTAGACACTCAATAAACATTTGTTGAATGGAAACCTGAATTACAATACATATTTGAGATCTGTTCATGTTCATATACAATGACATATATAGTAGAGATTATCCACCAAATGGCAAGCATAACTAACATTTACTAGATGCTTAGCGTGTGTGTGCCAAGCGCTGTTCTAGTTCTTTGATATTTCTCATTATAGACCGGGGATAGGCTCTATTCATCATGGATCGATGGGTGGTACAGCCGATGCCCTGGTCCCCAGCCCCAGCTTCAGTGCTGGAAGATAAACAAGCCACAGGAATTTCTACGTGTTTGCAATCATCCCAGTAGGAATGTTTTGCAATGGCTTTCCTATGCACAATCAGCCAGGTGGTCCCGGAGGACACACCTCAACTCAATGGCTATGGAAGCCTTTTTTTTTTTTTTAATTGCCTTCCTTCCCTCAGAAAGCTTTTCCTCTGAGAAGATGTGTTTCACGAAGGCAGGGCTTTGTCTCTCTTGTCCGTCACTTCATTCTAAGTTCATAGAAGAATGCCAGGCAAACAGGAGGAAATAAATACTTGACTTATGAATGGCTCTTGGATATAAAGCCCTCTAGCCATAACTTTATGCAAAATCTTTCTTTTTGGGGGGGTTTGTTTTGTTTTTCGAGGTAGGGTCTCTTTCTAGCCAGGCTGAATGGAATTCACAATGTAGAGTGGGATGGCCTTGAACTCATGGTGATCCTCCTACCTAGACTTCCAAGTGCTGGAACTTATTATAGGACCCCCAAATGTGCTAGGCCGTCTCAGGCCCAGCCTGCACAGGAGCGGGGTACTGAGGATTATTCTGGGACCCTAACGCTTTTCTCAGGATGCTAAGAAAATTTTGCTTAAGGATTCTAAACCAAAAATCAGGAAACCCAGGAGCCTGGGGCCTGAGAGGGACCATGGCTGCACCCAGAGTCTACTGGGACCTCTGGAGGTCTGGTGTGCTGGAAGCTAGCTGGCATCGCCAATTACCAGAGCAGGGCAGAGCCCTGCCCTTGAAGAGCTGGCCTTTAGCCATCCGTGCTCTACCTCTCTCCCCATCTGTTTCTCATTGCACCACATCAGAGTAGCATCCTGCCTCTTCCACGGACCCCGGAGGCTTGGGAGCACCAGCAGCGAGTACCCCGGATGTGCCATGGGCTCACTCTTAGGGCGTGTTTCCAAAGCCAGGCTTCCTCCCAGCCCTCGCTGACACTTGGCAGTGCGGTTGGTCCCTCCGCCCTGCAGCAGAGGTTCCTTCCTCTCACAGTCTTGCCCAAGGACAACACCCTGCCATCTAACTTGGCAATGTGACAAGTTCCCCGTGTCTGTTGTCAATCATGCTCAGTCATGCTCAGAGATGGGGAAGGGATGAAGCAAACCTACAGCAGTACTTTTAGAAAATTGTTTGCGTGTGTGTCGGGGGTGGGGTACGTCATGGCCTCTTGCTGCTACAAAACACCACCAGACACTTGTGCCTCTTTTTGCGCCTGGTTTACACAGTGGCTTGGGATTTGAACCTGGACTAGCAGGTTTTGCAAGCAAGCACCTTTAACCACTGAGCCATCTTCCAACTCCACATAAATCAGTACTTTTATTTTTTACTGTCCCAAAATGTCAGTTATAGATCAGAGAAGAGCAGACCAGGAAAAAGGTCACTCTGGTCTCTCATTGGACAGTGGCCACATCTCTGATGCTAAATTTTGAATCACTTTGTGTGTGTGTGTGTGTGTGTGTGTGTGTGTGTGTGTGTGTGCGCGCGCACGTGGTGGGGGCTAGAAGTCGGGGCATCTTATGAAATTGCTCTCTGCCTTATTTGAGACAAGGTCTCTTGCGTGGCTAGTCTGTCTAACCAGTAAACCCCTGCAATTCCTCGCCTCTGCTTGCCCAGCACTGGATTACAGGAGTAATGCCATCCTGCCTGGCAGTTTTACAAGGGTGCCGGGGATCCAAACTCGGGTCCTCAGAGGAGCACAGGCACTTTACCTGCTGAGCCATCTCCCCAATCCTTTGACTCACTAGTAAGGGAGATTTCAGATGATGGAGCTGGTACAGCAAGCATTTTCATGTAAAAAAAATAGGAAGTGTTCTGCGCATTGAGTTGAATTCTGGGATGAGAGACGATCCTTTTTATTTTTTTAATTTTATCTTCTTTCGAGGTAGGGTCTCCCTCTAGCCCAGGCTAACCTGGAATTCACTGTGTAGTCTCAAGCTAGCCTCGAACTCACGGCGATCCTCCTACCTCTGCCTCCCAAGCGCTTGGGTTAAAATCACGTGCCACCACACCAGGCACACCTCTATCCTTTTTTCAAACCTTTACTATTCTCGACACTTCATTCAGTCTTTCCTATTTCTGCTTAGGTGTCTCACCTTGTGGGTTTTGTTTACTTAAGACCACGCTCACAGCTGAGTGTCCATCTCTGAGGAAACTTCTGGCACCGACTTTCATGAACAGATCCACTCATCAAATACTCAGTGAATGCCTACGACATGCCAGACCTTACCTTGCTTTCAAAGCTGGACAGAGAATGCAGTTTTTTTCTTCCAGTTTTTGTTTGTCCGAGACAGGGTCTCACTATATAGCCTAGGCTGACTCAAACTTGCAGCAATCCTCCTGCTTCAGCCTCTTAAGTGCTAAGATTGCAGGCATGTGCCATCATACCCAGCTCAGAATAAAGTTCCTGTTTCAAAGAAATTCCTTTATGTCTCATGACACTTAGAGTCCAGTAAAACAAAACGCTTAAGCGTAGAAGAAGGGTCAGGAGATAGGGGAAATGGTACCGAATAGGGGTGACCATACCCATTAGGGGCAGAGAAAATCCCTTAGACCTTTTCTTGCGTCTCTTCAACCCTAAACCATCTTAGCTCTACAATCACATTTAAACCCGATGCCCCAGTAACTGTGGGAGGAGAGTGGAGAAACACACTCACGAACAGCTCTGATGAGAGCAGTGTGCACATGACAAGACCCCATTTCAGAAGCAAGGTGGGTGGTGCCCTGACCCCAGCAAACTCATCATCACGTCAAAACAAAACAAAACAAAAACTAGCTTTGCAGCACAAGGCCGCTGTGAAGGACCAGGAAGCCAGTGAGTCTAAAAGGTGCCAAGTCTATGACCAACACCCATAAACACGTGATCTCTGTATCTCCCTCCCCTCAGTTAGAAATTAGACTAGTTTTCCTTTAGCGTATTCTGTTCCCAATCCCACAGAGCTTTAGATAAACTTGGAGAGATAAAAATAATTATTTTTATTTCTTATTGAGTTTCTCAAGAGTCTAGATGGCCCTAGAAAGGTACCATTATATACAGAAGATTTCACTGAAAGGCCCAGAAGGAACTAAGTTGAGTAATAAATATCCTGTCATGTGAACCAACTCAGGGAGTGGACACTTCTCTCCACACAAATACTTAAAGTCTCCGTCTCAGATCCTCCAATAGTAACACATTAGCAAGGATCCGACCTTGCTTTGTGATATTTTAAAAAAATATTTTATTTATGCATTTATATTCAAGGAGAGAAACAGAGAGAAGAGAGTATGGGCTTGCCAGGGCCTCCTGCCATTCTGCACTCGACATATTGTGTGACTGGCTTTATGCAGGCCCTGAGGAATTGAACCCAGGCCATCAGGCTTTGCAAGGGAGCACTGTAACCACTGAGCAATCTCTCCAACCCTATGATATTTTTCATCAGGAGAACCATCTTATTAATGTTGACAGTAACGATATAGTTTCCTCACCTGGATAGTTGAAATCCAGGTTAACTTAGCTCCCTTAATAAAGACATTAAGTGTTGTTCATTCATCACACAACAGATCCGAACAGGCCTCATGACGCTTACAGGCCACTCCCAACCAGCCTCTTCCTGCAAATGTAGGACACAAAGCTCTGAATTGGAAAAAAAGGGAAACTCAGGATCAGTGGTTGTTTGCCTGCTGTGTGTGATTCAGTCCCTAGAACTGAGAAAGGAGACCAGCTGGGAAGGGTCCAGTCCCATGACCTTCATCAAGATCTTTTTAAAAAAATATATTTTATTTGCTTATTATGAGAGAGAAAGAGAGAGGTGAGTGGAGAGAGAGAAGAAGAGAGAGAAAGAAAGAGAGAGAATGGGTGCGCCAGGGCCTCCAGCCACTGCAAATGAACTCTAGGCGCATCTTGGCTCTACGTGGACACTGGGGAATCAAACCAGGGGCCTTAGGCTTTGCAGGCAAGCACCTTAACTGCTGAGCCATCTCTCCATCTTCTCAGAGCTTCATGTCTTGGGCTTGTCTTAGGTGAACTCTACAACAGCTTCTGACACATCTCTTTAGCTTTTCCTGCGAAAACAGTCTTTCATTTCTTCATTCGCTTCGACCTCCTCCAGTTCAGCAGGGTCTTCTGTCATTGTCCCAACAGCTCCAGGAACATGGCCACGTGAGCTTCTTACATGGTGAGGACACCTTCCCCGACAGTCTTTCCAGTAATTACAAACACACACAGCACTGCAGATTCCTACTTCTTGTAAAGTATAAATATAGTCTTCGTTCTTCCCCCTCCAGAGGAAGTATGGCGAGGGTTCGCATAACTGACATTTAGAGCGCCCCTTAGGAAAATCATGAGAAATATGAAAAGCCAGTAGTCATGCTGTCAATGGACTAAAAAGTGATGAAAGATCTGAGCTGTCACCTACCTGCCACTCTTTTTTGATACACAGAGACTTTTTAGGCCTTACTCTTGTCCATGAGAGCCATGGCCCCACGCAAGGAGCACTATGGTCCAGGCCTGCTGGCTACGTGCACTGTGAATGACAGAGTATACTTTGGAGTTAGTTACATACACACTGTTTAACTCACTGACCGACTGGTCACCATTCTCACTGATTCCCATAGTCTCATATTTGCAAAATGTACCTTTCTCGCCGGGCATGGTGGCGCATGTCTTTAATCCCAGCACTCGGAAAGCAGAGGTAGAAGGATCGCCATGAGTTCAAGGCCAGCCTGAGACTACAGAGTGAGATCCAGGTCAGCCTGGACTGCAGTGAGACCCCACCTCAATAGCAACAATCATGTTTATAAATATACCTTTCTCCCTGTTTTCATGGTATCACATTAGACAAGAATTCTTCCACTTCTGAGAAGTCACTAGTATCAAGACACAGGAAAAGGTGTTTCTCTTGATGGGAAATTCCATGTTACCCAGATAGGGGAGTGAGGAGAAAAGACAGCAGCTGTCAGTCATCACCCTTTGAGCCTAACTGAGTCCATATTGCAAGTCTCTTGCGATGGTGCCAAAGGACGCAGAACACTGCGAAAGACCCAACATGCACCGTAGCATGACTGTCAACCTTGACTCTCATTGAAATGGAAACATTCAACAAACTTCCAAGGAACTGATGATTAAGAGTTTTAATTTTTCAAACAAGGTTCTTTTTTTTTTTAAGTACTCTACTAATGCGTTTCCAAAAGACATTTTGGATGTATATTCATAACAATAGAATATTTTTACTCAGGCATAAATTAATGAAGTTCTTCTATATGGTACATGTATGGACCTGGAAAAAATTATGCTACATGAAATAAGACAAGCACAAAAGAAGAAATACCGTATGATTCACTTTCCATGAGGCCTCCGAACAGGCCAATGACAAAGACAGCGAGTGGATGAGGTCACTGGGGATGAGCTAAGAGGGCTTCGTCTAGGATGGTCGAACACGAAGTAGCAGTGGCGATGGCTTCGCAAGGTGAAGGTACTGAACTCTATCCTCTTAAGAGGTGAAAAGAATCAAAACAGGGGAGACCTTTGACCACAACACGCACACGCACACAAGCTCATCCTTAGATCTTTTACTGAGGCCGGAGGACAGGACAGGTGACGGTTTCCAGTGAGTTTTGTCCGTTTAGCTGCAGAAACTGGAGTTCTAGACACTGGCCACGAGTGAAAGGGTCTTGGAATTCTATTTCTACTCTGCAGTCAAAGTGTGTGTTTTCAAGGTAGGGTCTCACTCTAGCCCAGGCTGACCTGGAAAAGTCCCAAACTGGCCTTGAGCTCACAGTGATCCTCCTACCTCTGCCTCCCTAGTGCTAGGATTAAAGGCTTCCACCACCACACCCAGCCTACAGTCTAACTTTTAAAAGCCATATTTAAGTTTTAATATTAACATAGAAATAAGAGTAGGTTTTGTGTGGTTTGAAAGCATGTCTTTGAAAAATTTATTTCTTTGCTTATGTGTGTGCCTGCCAGCGTCACTTCCTGCCGCAGCTCGGCTGGCTTTAGGGGGATGGCTGAAGAATTCAACTCTGTCCAGTAGGCTCTGCAAGCAAGCCCCCTCCACTACTGAGCCATCCCTCGGCCCCTTGAAGCCTCCCTGCCTCTCTGGCTCAGCAGAACCAGCTCGAGCCCCCTTCCCCCATCTCCGCCCCCACTCACTTTCCAAGGCCTTGGCCTTGAACACCACCAGGATACAAAATGACACTCTCCAGGGGACTTTCCTCCCCCGAAGTGGGGCACACTGATTACTGTTTCCACTTGTTAGTCTTGTGCAGGCGCCTTCTGTGAGCCCTAAGGGACTCACTGAGCATGCTCCGTGAGCCTCTCAGTGACACTAACCACATTAACCGCAGTTGGTACTTAAGGAGCAATCATTCCATGGTGCTGAATGCACAAGCA
>PVHP010046264.1:0-13353 GCA_004024765.1 Zapus hudsonius | reverse complement strand
ATGACTAAAATCATGAGAATTTATAATTGCTTGCTGTTCGTGTGGGTCTATGCAGGGCACCCACATAAGTACATATATTGAAGATGATGGCTGACCTTTATGAGCTTAGATTTTAATAAAATGTGACACCAGAAACAAAAATAAAAAGATAATCGAGACAAAATTCTAAGTTATAAGGCAGAGGAGGTAATAACTACACGAAAATCTGAACTTTTACCCAACTCTCAAAGGTTATAAAATATGTAAGTAGTCAGATACCATGGTGCATGTCTTTAGTCCCAAAACTGAAGAAACAGAGGTAGGAGCATCACTGTGGGTTTAAAGCCATTCTGGGGCTGTAGAGTGAGTTCCAGTCAGCCTGGGCTACAGTGAGGCACTCCCTGGAAGAGGCTGGGATAGAAGAATGTGTCAGAAGCTCGTGGTCCAGCTAGGCTGGCAAAAACAGCAATCATGGCCATTTTTCTGCCTCAAAACAACTAGGAGTGAGAAGAGGTCTCTCAAAATCGGCTGTCTTCTCACCTGCACAGGTGTCTGTACACTCACCTGCACAGGTACACTATGGCATGTGCATGTCTGCACACACACACCGACACACAAAGCAATAAAATGATGTCATTTAAAATAATATTTTATTGATTTATTTGGAAGGAAAGGGGGGAGGGAGAGAGAATGGGCACACCAAGGCCTCTAGCCACTGCAAATGTACTCCAGATATGTGTACCACTATGTGCATCTGGTTTTATGTGGGCACTGGGGATTTGAACTCAGGGCATCAAGCTTTGCATGCAAGTTCTTTTAACCACTGACCCATCTCTCCAGCCCGATGTCATGGTTTTACACAGATTTACCATATTGGTAAGACAATAAGGCGACTCACCTAAGCAGAGTGACAGTGTGTTCTGAAGGAGATGTTGAAAACGAATGAAAATGGTGCAGATAAAGTGAAGTGAGATGTATATACTTTTCAAAAGGTAATTAAAAGTGTACACGTGATTGTGGAACAGTCCTATCCTTCCTCTCCTAAACTCCCCAATTCTTGAGTGTTTTGCCCTGGCTATTTGACATCAGGGGAGGGGGACACAGAGGGGTTCTCAACTTGGGCACTGTTGATATTTTGGGATGGGTTGTTGTGTGGGGGCAGGTTTATTCTGTTTGCTCTAGAATACCCAGTTTGCACGAATTATCATTGTGACAAGTTGTGCATCGTCCCATGCCACCTAGAAGAGCGATATCACACTATTTCTTGCAACTCATAGACTATGAATTTGATGGAAATGGTCAAGTTATACACATAGCACAATACGTGGTGGCAATGTGGAATCACTTTGAAGTGTTCTTACAGGATTTCCAAATGCAACTTGTTACTGTTTTATATAGGCTGATGATAAATGAAGGTTTCAACTTCCAGGAAAGCAGGGAGGCGACATTGGCATTGCTTTTCCTGGGACTCCATTATCAGTCACAGGTCATCAGCTCCCTTGGCCACGCCTGCTGCATTCCTCATCACTTTAAACATCGGTGTGTATATAATTAAGACAATCACTAACGTGCACACACTAAAATACAACAAAACAATACTAAGTATTTAAAACCCTTTTAGGCAAAGAAACATTTTATGTACACTTACAGGAATAAATAGATAACAAGAATCCATTTATTTGAGAACTTTTTTCTTTTTTGGTTTTTCGAGGTAGGGTCTCGCTCTAGCCCAGGCTGACCTGGAATTCACTCTGTAGTCTCAGGCTGGCTCGAACTCATGGTGATCCTCCTACCTCTGCCTCCCGAGTGCTGGGATTAAAGACGTGCGCCACCACGCCCGGCTCTTATTTGAGAACTTTTAGTAATTAATAAACATTTTTTTCTAAATATCTAACAAATTATAGCTTTTTTAGTTCAAGCTATTTCTCTTGTATGCATAGAGAATTTAAGCAAATAAAAATCTTGCTTCTTGTGTTCTTTGAAATTTTCTTGACATTTTTTCAGCTTCTCAGGCTCAAGTTTATGTTATTCAGCATGATACATACTCTATGCAAACAGTACGGAAAAATATAATTTCTAAAATATTTTGGAGAAGAGACGGTCTTCCCCAGAGTTAAATAACCACAGCAGGACTCAAGTGATACGTGCCAGTGTTAGGAAGTAATTTTGGATGTGAAGATGGACTTTGTTCTCTGTAACATACAATTTTCAAGAGAAAATAAAACACACCAAGTTCATCCTGTTTCATTAGCCTGCTGCCATTCTATCAGTAACCTCAGGCACATGGGCAGGGAGGGAGGCCCAGGAGCGCTGGGCCATCTGCTATAGACCCTGGGGCCCACATGTGCTTGGTCTGTAGCAATCCCTTGTCCCAGAACCTCAGAGCCATCCTCCGGCCATCTTCCAGGACACCTGTTATCTGGGCCAGAACGGGCATCAGAGCTCCTGAGGTTCCTCTGCCTTATTCTGTACTCCTACTGGACTTCCTCATCCCTCCTCCTCCACTTAGAGAGCATGGAGTGTGTCATGGTTTGATCTAGGTGTCCCCCACAAACAAATGAATGTGTTCTGATAGATGGATCCTCAGCTGATGGCAATTCGGGAATGAGAACCTCACTAGAGCTGTGTTGTCGGGGGTGGGCTTTGGGGGGTTATAAGCCAGCTCCCCTTTGCCAGTATTGGGCACACCTTCCTGCCGCTGTTTGCAGTGCCTTGGCAGAGGTGATGTCCACCCTCTGCTCATGCCATCGTTTTCCCTGCCAGGATGGAATCTCCCCTCGAGTCCATAAACCTAATAAATCCATTCCTCCACAAGCTGGTTTTGTTTGGGTTCTTTCAGTGCAGCAGCCAGAAAGCTGACCACAACAGAGTGTCATGTCCCCATGTTTAAATCTAAAGCCAACATTCTTCTCATTTCCATTGCTTTGAAATGAATTCCCTAAGATCGTGGATTTTTAATTAATTCTATATCAGAAATGATACTGCATCTTTATATTTTTAAAAGTGTATTGCTGCTCCAAATGGTACCCTGTTGTCAAAAAGACATTCATAATTGTACATTCCGTATTGTAAATAACCTTAATGAATCTCTTTTGATTGAAGCTATTCAAAATAAGATTTTAAATGAAGGTCGGGCGTGGTGGCGCACGTCTTTAATCCCAGCACTCCGGAGGCAGAGGTAGGAGGATCACTGGTGAGTTCAAGGCCACCCTGAGACTACAGAGTGAATTCCAGGTCAGCCTGGGCTAGAGCGAAACCCTACCTCGAAAAAAACAAACAAACAAACAAAAAAAAAAACAAAACAAAAAAATTTAAATGAAGGGAAAAAAATAAAATGAAGAGATAAATTCCTTGAATTCTAGTCTGAATAAGCAATTGAAGTTTAAGTTCTTTCTGATTTTCTGTGCGTTATTTTGTAGAATAGGAAGTATCATATCTTTAAGAGACAGGAAACCCTAATGGAAGTATCCTCCATATGGAAATTATTTTTCTCATCTCTTAATGTGGATAGAGTATTTGGGTCTGAGGAAGGGTGTTTCAATCTTAAAGCACTTTATAATTGAGCATTTAGAGCACTTGGGTTTCTTTCTTCCTGTCCCGGAAGGTCAGACTGCAAAAGCCATTTAATCCAGTTATTTGACTTTTTTCCCCTCATCAATAGTAGAAGCAAATTGTTGGCATAAATGACTTTTCTTAGTCGTCATGTTGCTGACCTTTTTGCCAAGAATATGTCCATCCAGTCAAGTTCATTGTGTCGACATTGTAATGGGCTTTCCGATAAATGTCCAGGTTGAGGGGAAGCCTGTGGCGCGTCTGCACACCTGGGAGCTGCTGGACACGATAACATGGCTGTCGTCATGCCTCCAGCAGGTGGATTTGCAGGTCTCCTTGCCCCTGCCATCAGAAGAGCCACAGTGGGGTCTTCCATGCCAGCCGGCTCACCGGATCTTGGTACTTGAAGTGAAGCACTTATTCCACGTTATTCCCTGAGGCCTGATGATATTGATCAGCAACACACCAAGCAGATCCAAGCCCAGTCCTTTCCTCGGGTTCTCATGCTGTCCTGCGTGTCCAGGACATTTCACTCCTGCCATTGTTCTGAAGGGACTGCTGAGCTGGACAAGTGAGAAACAAAGAAACACTCATGAGCACCGCTGCCACTTAGGGCCCCGTGGCCACCCTTTCCTGAAAGTAGAAGTCACTAGAAATGGCTAGTCCTAGGAAAGAAGGGGCTTAGATCGGCCCAGTCTGAGAGCATGTGTACAGAGACAAAGGCCACGGAGCACTTGCTGGGATGGAGCCGGATTTGAAATGTAGGGCACAACTTTTTCCCTCTTCATCCATTGTAGAAACACGTGCTTAGAAATTCAGTGGAGAATAATTCAGGCAAATGCCACGCAAGGTCATCTCTGGTGTTGGAACTATGTGCGATCTGTCTTTTCTTACTTGTATTTGTCTATCTGGAAAAAAGTTTCTTCTAGTAACTAAGTAGTCTATTTTAAAAAAAATGACAAGAGATGTTTTAATATAAGGTTGTCATGAATAATAATCATTCCATACTGTCAAATGCTTTTTATTTTATTTTTTAATTTTTATTGTCCATAATGAGTTACAACATTTAGTGGGCAAACCATGAGTCGTTATCCCCAATTCCCCGCTGCCCTCCCCTCCCCAATCCGCTGGATAACCTCCTCCATGGGTCGTCTGGATCAGTCCTTGTGACAGGGGACCATGGAGAGCCTAGTATTCAGCTGGCCCAAGTGTGTTGTTACTGAGGGTTGCCAAGTCTCTGATATTCTCCCCCACCACGGCTCTCACAATCTTTCCGCCCCCTCTTCCACATAGTTTGTCAAATGCTTTTAAAAAGGTAGGTAAAGTACGTTCACAATAGAGGACATATTCATGGCCAACAGGTCAGCAGCATGATGACTCAGAAAAGTCCTTTATGCCAACAATTTGCTTCTACGATTGATGAGGGGAAAAGTCAAATAACTGGATTGAATACTTAAGACAATAAAGTCCAAAGAGTGACAGAATTTTATTAAATAGATAGATGTGAAATTCCAAGTGGCTGTAAGTTGTTTTGTACAGTTGTCATAAATGAAACCTTGTTACTGAGCAGATCTGCTGGTAACTCACAGTGTGTTTCTTATAAAAGAACAGAGCTGAGAAGTGAGAGACTATTTAAGCACAGGTATCAAAATAAAACAAAACAAAACGCACTTAAAAGTCCCTTTCTTGATCAAAACACACTCTGCATGGACCAGCGTGTTTTGTTTAAGTCTCAAGCTGATCAAGGTCTGCAGATCTCGGATTCCAGGTTTCCTGGAAGCATATCCTATGCCCGGCTCAGAGCTGGCTTCCAGAAGTTCCTGCAGGACTTACTAACAAAACCTTCTTCACAGAGCTTCTCTTGACGTGGCTCAGCAGTGTTCCTCCAGGGCGACAGATGTGGAACAGTGTAACAGAAAGATTTGGAACCACAGAGGGGAACCTAGCTGGGGATACCACATGCTTCTGAAAAGAATTCTTTTAAAAAATATTTTATTTATTCATTTTCAAGCAGGGAGAGAGAGAGAGAGAGAGAGAGAGAGAGAGAGAGAGAGAGAGAGAGAGAGAGAGAGAGAAGAGAGCACCAGGGCCATCACCTTGTGGGTCTGGCTTATGTGGGTCCTGGGGAATTGAACCTGGGGCCTTAGGCACTGGAGGCAAGTGCCTTAACCGCTGAGCAATCTCTCCAGCCCTCTGAAAAGAATTCTTGCAAAACATAACACCTGAGTTTAGATGTGGCATGAGAAGCAGATATCGAACTCTGTGTGTGTGTGTGTGTGTGTGTGTGTGTGTTGTGGGGGGATTTGGGAGCTTGCTTGAGATTACAGGCGTGTGAAAAAGAGAATTTCAGAGCATGAAGTGTTTGAAAAAGTGAAACACATTTATTTTGGCTGAAGCTTTCAGTTTGAATTAGGGAATGAAATAAATAAGAAATGAAAGAGTCAGGAAGGAGTGCTTGAGCCATTTAAGAATTAGAATTCACCTTCTGGGAAACAGGAAGATATTTCAGGGCTTAAAATGGAAATAATTTGCTCAGCTCCTGGGAAAGAAGCATTTTGTGATTATAAGCATTTTACTTGCTGTGTCATTTTTGTGAAGGTAAATTTTCTCCGTGTAATTAATTACGTTACGATTTCTTATATTTTTCAAATTAACTCTCTTGAATTCTGATTTTTCTTCCTTAAAAGTTGTGTTTGGATGCTTACGTTGATGCTGAGGAATCCGCAAAGCAGAGGGATTTCCAGTCGGAGGTGAGGGTCAGGGTGGGAGGTTGGTGAAGGGCAGAGCTACCAGGGAGGGAGGGCAACTGCTGATGCAAACACACTCCCATCCCAGAAGAATGGGCAAAGCCTGCCACCCGCAGACGTGGCAAGAGAAGCCGGGGCTTTCTTCTCCCCCCTTATTTCCCTTTCTTTTTCTTTGCTTAGATTTCCCTTCCATTTCCCCTGTGTCTCTCCTCCAGCCCATCTTTCTTCTTTCCGTTCTTCCAGTACTTACTCAGAGCTCATTGCTGGGGACATTGTGGGGTGGGCTAGGTCCTCCTGGTGTTTGGTTCTAATCCCCCTGGTAAGATAAAGATCCTGTAAGAACCAGTTCAGAGAAAACTGTGAGACAGCATTCTCCTCGGTGCCAAAGCGACCCATGGAAATCTTCAGTTCTCTCTGAGTGCCAAGGGGAGGAGATGGGAGCTGGCATTGCCCAAGACGGAACTTGATCAGATCTGACTCCATTCAGACTAGATTTGAAGCATGGACAGTCACCAACTGTACCCCGTTGGGAAAAGGTTCTGCTACACTTGTTTCCAAATGCTGTTTGTTCAGCCTTAAAAGCAGTGTTTTCTTACTATTTAATTTATTCATTTTCAAGCAGAGAGAGAGAGAGAGAGAGAGAGAGAGAGAGAGAGAGAGAGAGAGAGAGAGAGCACCAGGGCCACCACCTTGTGGGTCTGGCTTATGTGGGACCTGGGAAATTGAACCCAGGGCCTTAGGCACTGGAGGCAAGTGCCTTACCCGCTGAGCCATCTCTCCAGCCCTGTTTTCTTAGTGTCACAAGGATGCATGAATGGAGACACATTGGAGTATGTCACCTTCTATGCCAACTCCTCTGGTTTTCAGGGGATCCCTGCATTCCAAAACAGATACTATTATCTTTGTAATAGCCAATCAGCAAGCTCTAGCTTTTATTTATAAATCCAGTACTCAACCCTAGTAAATTCTTTTACAAACTTAGATGATTTAATAATCTAAACGCATTCTCCCCAGAGCAGGGTCTCCCAAGCTTCTTTCCAGACATTTTGGTCTGGATAATTCTGCTGTGTGAGAGATGTGTGCATCGTCAGAGTTTATCCACATCCCTGGCCTATACCCACCAGGAACCCTTAGTGTGTCCCTACTTTGGACAGTCAACAATATTTTCTGATAGTGGAATATCCCACTGGATAACAAAATTGCCCGAGTTGAGAAACCTTGACTTAGGGCTGGTTTTCTGTTGTTGTAGAACAAAGTTTCAGCCTGGCACAACTGGAACAACAGCTTAAATCTGACATATTGGTTTCACGAGACATAGTATATTTACATACCTTAAAGATATATTAAATTTCTATTTGCCGATGGCCAGAGTGATTAACATTTATGAAGTTAGACTTGGTCCATTTTGCATTTCATTTGTTTTTTATACCATCATTAGAATGAAGAAAAAACACATACAAATCTATTTTCTTTAGATATGAACTTTATGAGCATGAATAAAAGCAATGACAGTTCTTAAAATTTATCCAAAATTTTGCAGCTTTACAATACTGTTGCAAAATAGATCTTATATTACTCAAAGTTGCCCTACACATTATTTTCCATAATTTAAATGATTTTTAAATTTGGCTTTAATTTGAGATAGAGATGCTAAAGAGTTTATTACTTGGATATCTTGCTCCTAATTGAAAATATTTTTTTACCTAGAGAGTCTTAAAAAGGACTACTTACAAAATGTATTTTTGAGTTTTATGTAACACATTTATAAAATGTAACTGGATTGGATCAAACATCACAAGCAATATGTGAACTTAATGGTATGTCATAACTGTTCTTTTTAAAAATATCATTCTTGGCAACAATTAGATACATTGAGCAAATCTTGTGATTGTTCCCCCATTTCCCCCCTCTCTGTCCCCATCCCCCTGGGGACCCTCCTCAGTGGGCATGCTGGATCTGTCCATGAGGTAGGGGGTTCACAATTGTTCCTCTGACTTTAGGGAAGGATTGGTTTCCATTTAACATAGCTTAAATACTGTACAGAAAGAGTTCCCGGAAGCTCTTCTAATTTTGAGATGTAGATAATCAATGCACTTCGTTCATACACATCAGATGTTATTTATGTGCTGAATGCTTCCTTTTCATTAGACTCACTGCAGAGTGTTTTTCGTCTAACTGCTTATATGTCCATGGTGTTTTTTCTCTGCCCCAGCAGAATTGCTGTTTCCTTCAGAATTCACCAAAGCAAACAACTTACATGTTGATCATTTTTTCAGTGCAACGGGGATATTTTTCTTTTTTTGCTTACAAAAGCATTTTTATCTTCTCACTCTGTCAGAAGTGTACGTTTCCAAGCAGATGGTTAAGAGGAAAAAGACACGCTGACCTCACTTCCTTTCCATAATGGATGCACAGTTTAATCTAACTTCGCTTAAATGTTTATATGCAATTTCTTCCTAAAGCAAAGAATTTCAATACATCGAAATATTCAGCACATTTATACATCTAGATTTATATGTCAAATATAAACCAAGCTATCAAAAGATAATTAGGTGAGCCATGAAGGTTTTTGTCATAATTAATATTTTGTCAATAGGGTAGATAAGAAAATCCAGGGCTTAACGTTTTGCTAGGCGGCCAGATACGATTGCCAGGGAATTTTTCTCGCTCACTCCATTAATCCAGTCAGCACACTGGATCAGACTAGAGGTGTGTCTTCATAAATCATGCAGAAGTGCTGGGGGTAAGAGTATTTAATTAATCAGCACTGACGTTATGTTTGACTTGTAGCCGCCTGACTATGTTTGGCAGTGTGTTTAAAGCAGATCTCCACTGGTGGTATAAATTTTAACCCATTCACAGAAAAAGTCAACTTTATTTTGGGATTCAAGCACATATTTTCAGCAGCGATGTGTCTTTTAAAGATATGACTCCCTCATTATATTTCAAAACAGTTCTCCATTTATCTCAGTAGATCTTTGGTAGGGTTAAAAGATAGATATCTTCATATTAATTTGTATGTGAGAAGTGTGATCAGAGGGAAAAAGTTTATCTCAGTGTATTTTCTGAAGCCAGCAGGATGCCATACTTTAGAATTAGAACACACCTTTGGGAAATAGTTGGTCACCATCAATGAAAATGGATTCCTGTATGTTGATTTAGCTCTTAAATTTTACTCTCTTTGGGTCATAGAACTTAATATAGTTCTCTTCCTTCAAAAGAATATTGCGTAATTCAGTGATTATCTTGTGGTGCATGCCTTTAATCCCAGCCTTGGGAGGCAGAGGTAGGAGGATTTCCATGAGTTTGAGACCACTCTGAGACTACATAGTGAATTCCAGGTCAGCCTGGGCTAGAGTGAGACCCTGCCTCAAAAAACCAAGAAAACAAAACAAAACAAAAAAATATAAATATAAACTAAAATGTAGTTTTTAATTAGATATGACCCAACTCCCAAATGGATAGAACATCTCAAGGACTTGGCACAGGACAGAGAACTAATATAAAATAGAGATTAATTGATATTATGTCTCATGGAAGTTAGATATCCGGGAATATATGAGGGAGAATTATTATAAAAATACTTTTATTTAGCTTGAAGAATTCATCATTATGATATAACAACATTCACTAACTCGTAGAATAGCTAATGAGTATCTAATGCTATTACGTGGAGCTTCATTTTCTATAAACCACAAAATGATGACTTTTTGTACAGTGTTACTATCTCATGAAAATAGAGCAGCTTGGGACTTTTATGAATTCACAGACCAACATGTACAAACGCCCATTACGGCAAAGGTCTTCTGGTAGACCTGTGTCTCTTAACAGGGACACTGGGTACTTGGCTTCTGGAGACCAGGAACCTCTTCCTGTCATGCCACCACTAGTTGTCCAGTGTTTCTGGGATAAATTCTATTGGAATAACAGCAAACTACCCTCTAAAAATAAGTAGGAAATTTGATATTTGGAGACTATGCATTGAAAGCAAAAGCATAGTAGTAATCATAAATATGATTTTTTTTTCAAATTTTAAGAACCTTATGTCATTGTCAATAGCTATAGTATAAAGACAGTATAAAAAGTCATTTCTGAACGGAGGATAAAGTCATTGGCAGAACGCTTGTCTAGCATGTATGAGGCCCTGGGTTCAATTCCTAGTTCTGCAAAAGAATGCAACCAAAATAAGTAAACGAAAATAAAAATAAACCATCACATCTGGTAACATTTTAAATTATCTTCAACTTACTTAGCAACCAAAGGCATTTTAAATTCATAGTTATTAGGCAAGAACATTAAATAATAGGTATTTAGAATCCTGACACTTGAAAGATTCCTGCCCATATGTAGAATGGATTAAATTGGCATTTTCAATTGAACTGCTTTTCCTAAGAGGCGGAACCTGTTGGGTTGTGGTGGTACCAAGTGTCCTCTGGAAGCAAAGACTAATATCTGTGGCCCACAGATTTCACTGGTATCGGGTACTGCTGATTCAAAGACAGATCTTCACATAGCTTTTGAAATAATTTCAAATAATATATTTCGTTGTATCTAAACCACAGCACAGAGATAGATCCCTTATCCTTTATAAGCACCATGTGCTCCAGGCTAAAGCACCTTTAAGTCATAGACTGTTGCCTTTTACAGTGGCGAAAGCCATTGGTCGGGCCTCAGGGTGCTATCCAATCTGTTCAGCAAATCATTGCAGGACCAGGAAAGAGAACTGCTGGTCATCTCCACGCTCCCCCAAAACGTGGGACGTATACCTCCCACAAAGCACGCTGTTTGAGAGATGTAGCAATTCCTGGGTAAATCTTTTTTGCTGTATTTGTCTTGCTGAAAAAGCCAAATTTTCTTGCATAAATCGAGAGGAAAAGGACTTTGTCGAAGCATATTTCTTAAGGGATTTTACAGCTGAAGTAGCTTTCTCCAAGAACAGAAGAGAGTCAGGCATGTCTTCTGAAGACGAATTACTCTGGGAATTTTCGTATTTCATCCTATGGTTCAGGCACCTTCAACTCAGAGTTTCCTCTGAACTTGATGGGACTCAACATGGAACTGCTTTAAAAATCTTAAGGAATCTTGGAGACTGAATGATATTCCAATTATTAAATGTACTATGAACCACTGTCAGCATTGAAGATTATCTATATCATTTTTGTCATCCTATCTGATGGCTATATGACAAGTGCTAACAACTTTATAGTAATTACATACTCATCCACTAATTGATTAGTTTATTCATCCATTTATATATTAATTCCTCTAACAAAACAGACGTTTTTGTCATACATTGGGGATGAAAGCGTGACATGATCCCGTCTCTCCTGGAACTTTTTAATTACATGAGGGAAGATGTTTATCCACAAAAGAATCTCAATGAGGAATGTGCAACTAATAAATGACATCAACTATAGAAAACATACCTGTGCCTGTCATGACCTAGATTATAAAAAAAATACAATTATTTTAATTGCTGATGTATTTGTGAGTTATTTGTATGTTGTATGGAAAGTTAATTTTGTTACATACATAATTAATTAGGAGCTATTTAAAATAAATACATGGGCTGGAGAGATGGCTCAGCAGTTAAGGCACTTGCCTCCAGTGCCTAAGGCCCAGGGTTCAATTCCCCAGGACCCACATAAGCCAGACCCACAAGGTGGTGGCCCTGGTGCGCTCTCTCTCTCTCTCTCTCTCTCTCTCTCTCTCTCTCTCTCTGTATCTTTCTGCTTGAAAATGAATAAATAAAATGTTTATAAAAATAAAATACATAATGAAAGCATTTTTATTTTTTATTTTTAAAAATATCATTATTAGGTATAAGTTTATACATTGTAGGAGTAAATCTTGTGCATGTGACCCCGTTTCCCTCCTCTCTGTCCCCTACCCCCTGGGATACTTCCTGGGTGTGCATTCTGAATCTGTCTGGAGGTTAGGGGTTATGAGCTGCACCAGAGGCAGCCAGTTTTTCTTTCTCTTATTTTTTCCTTCCACCTTGTGTATTGTTGCTGAGGGGGGCAATGTCTCTGGATATTCTCCTCCACCATGTCTCTTACATTCTTTCTGCCCCCTCTTCTGCTCAGCTCCCTGAGTCATGGTGGGTGAGTTTTGAGTCTGCTTTGTTGATGAGATCTTAAATATCTCTGGATCTTTGCCCTGGGTTGTGTTGGGTATCCTTGGTGTCTGTCTCCATTGACCTTTCATGGGTTATCAGACTTGCTGTGGTGATGGGTCTCCTGTTTGTCTCCTCACTTTCTCGTAGGTTTCATTTGGGCCCTGTGTGAAGGCCGAGGATGGTTTGTCTCCTGCCAGGATGTCAGCCATCATCCAATGACTTCTTGGTGGAATTAGGTTGTCCCTGACTCTCTCACTGCCTTCTGAGAAATACAGAATCTTCATCAGAAAGTGAGATCAATATAGGTTAAATGAGACAGCATTGCTATTTTGGCTATACCGTAATAGGTATAGCCTCTCTGTAGCTCTCTGGTAGTGGGAATTTCCCTTAGAAGCCCGAGTTCTTGATCACCATAGGATTTTTCTGTGGAACCCAGTTCAAATTAAGGATTCCTTGTCACTAAGCAGATCTCTTAGCCAATTTTATTAAGCCATTGATTACCCTCCTGGGTTTAGCACCACTATTGCATAAATGAGCACTTCTTGACTTGCTGGTCTCTTCCACAGATCAATATGTTAAGCATTCTTCTGACAACTGTCTGCATTGTATATCAGTGGTCTCTGCTTTCTCCAAATATCATTGACCAATTTCGCCTGGCAGCTCATGCAAGACCTTCCAGTGCTACACATGCTGCCATCTGGGAGCTGCTTACCATTCTGGATCTAGCAGGATCTCTTGGTGGTGTTTGATGACATCTGTGATTTCTTTAGCAATGGGGTCTTAGGGTCTTACCTTAGGTCTGGGGCAGGTATTCAAGGGCTTTGACAGAAGTCTGACAAATTTTGGGGACCTCATGGGTCTCTATGATCAACAGCTCAGTGTGGGAAGGAACCAATAGCTGGGACAGGGAGATGCAGGCCTGAGCAATTATTCTGGAGGTTAGGCTTCCTTCCATTC
>PVHP010046263.1:0-14410 GCA_004024765.1 Zapus hudsonius | reverse complement strand
ATAGATATATACATGCGTACATACATACATGCTGTCATGGTTTGATCCAGGTGTCCCCCACAAACAAATGAATGTGTTCTGGGTAATTGATCCTCAGCTGATGGCAGTTTGGATTTTACAACCTTGATGGAGCTGTGTTGTTGGGGGAGGGCTTATGGGGTTATAAGCCAGCTTCCCCTTGGCAGTGTTTGGCACACCTACCCGCCACTGTTTCCAGTCCTGTGGCAGAGGTGATGTCCACTCCTCTGCTCATGCATCATTTTCCCTGCCAGGATGGAGTCTCCCCTCGAGTCCATAAGCCAAATAAACCCATTCCTCCAGAAGCCGCTTTTGTTTGGGTTCTTTCTGCGCAGCAACTAGAAAGCTAACCGCAACACATGCATACGCATACTGGAAGTATAAAGAAAAACATTTTGCAATGCCAGAAACTTTTCTGCTTTGTTAAAGGAGTTTAGAGCTCCTCCTTAAGAAGCAGAAGCTTTGCCTTATAGACATTATAACAAGATTTTAGTGAACCACTTGGTTATGAAAAGCCAAACCAAAATGTTATCATTTGATTCACAACAGCAAAGAACTAAACTGCTGTGCAGACAATGCAGGGGTACCTCATCAGATAGAACTGTCGTGTTTGTAAAGGATTGCATTTCCTGAGATGCTGATTTTAAACTGACTTCTTCCTTCTTTCATTGAACTCAGAAGACCTTGAAGGCTGAAGTTCTCAGGTCAATTTGTCAATCCCAAAATCTGGCAGGAGAGGTTGCCTTGGAGTGACGGCAGATGTGAAATCAATACAGTCGATGGAGGGAGAAATAAAAAAGCCTTCTTCACCTTCCCATTTCCAAAACACGATGGTATACTGAGAAAGACGGTAAATGGTATGGATACAAAAAACAAAGATCTAAACTATCTCTTTTTTTTCTAAATTTCTTTATTATCCATAATTAGATATACTTAATGAGCGAATAATGTGTTGGTATCCCCAGTTCCCCAATCTCTCTCCTCCCTGTCCCCAATCAGCTGGGTATCCTCCTTTGTGGGCAGTCTGGATCAGTCCATTGGGTAAGGGGTTATGGATAGCCTAGGAGTCAGCCCAGTTCCACCCCCCCTTTGTATGTTGTTACTGAGGGGGGGGGCATGTCTCTGGACATTCTCCTCCTCCATGGCTCTTACAATCTTTCCGCCCTCTCTTCTGCTCAGTTCCCTGAGTCATGGTGGGTGAGTATTAAGGCTGCTTTATTGTTGAGATCTTAAAAGCCTCTGTACTTCTGCTTTAGGTTGTGTTGAAAATCATTGGTGTCTGTCTCGCTGGCTAATCCTGGGTTGACTGATTGGTTGTGGTCATAGGTCTCTTGCTCATCCCACCACTCTCTCTGTGGGTTTCCATGTGGATCCTCCATGGCAGGTCGATAGCTCACATCCTGGCAAGAGATGAGCCACACCAGACCTACCATGGTAGGGTTGGAAGAGCCACAGCTCTCTCGCTGCCTTCTGGAAAATACAAACAGAATCTGCATTGGAGAGTGAGATCAGTATAGGTTACCTGAGATACACATTTCTGAATTGGCTGGATTCTATTGTTAGTTATCTCCTGGTTTTGTTCCCAAATAGCGTATAATATTGATTATATTTCATGACCTCTTATCCATCAACTATCTCATCTAAAACATAAAGTGAAGAGGGGTGACAAATGTCCTTGGGTCTTAAGGCATCCAGATAGCGTTTGGAGCTGCTAAGTGTGGAAAAAACAAGGCAGCCTTTATCTCTTGCACGATGTAGGCATAGCCCTAGTGGAATCCAGGGTAGACATTTCAGACTCTATTATATAATCTTCTAGCAGATGTACAAATAAAATAGGCTGGAAACGTGATTTCTAAAACACGGGCAACTATTGTGCTTTCGTTATGATTTATTCCCTCCAAAAACTCACGTTGAGGCTCAGTTCCCAGCATGACAGTGTCGGGAGGTGACAGAGTGAAGCATGTTTGGTTCTTGGTGACAGAAAGAAACCTCATGAGTAGATTAATGCTGTTTTTCAGTTTGGCAAATTCTTGCTTTTTGCCATGAGTTGAACCAATATATGAACTTTTATAAGATACAGCCACTTGAACCTTGAACTTCTCAGTAGATCAAATAAACATCTATTTCTTTAAATGACTTTTCCAGTCTCGGATATTATGTTAAAGTAATAGAAAATAGGCTAAGGCAACAAAAAAAATTTTTTTTAAGAGACGAAGTCTTCCTCTATTGCCAGACTGGCCTTAAACTCCTGAGCTCAAATGGTCATGTGCCCAGCCTCATGTCACTGGGACAACAGGGCCCTGCCACACGGAAGGCTGACTCACACCTAGCCGACCTGCTGCAAGTCTGAGGGGAGTCTGTGTGCGAGGAAGGAACGATAAAGGGGAGAAGGACGGGGTTGGTTGGAGTCCTGCTGTGTGACAGTGGCCCTTTCTTATGCCCCCAAAAGGGAATATTTGTTCTCGCCTGCAATGATGTCTGGAGTTGAGGGACAAATTATGTTTTTAACATCTTGTATTTTCCAATGTTTGGCTTTATATTGGATAAGAACCATATTTAGTTGCTAAATAGCCTACAGCTGCTCTTGAGGCAAGACCTTGGGATCCCTGGTAGATAATTGGAGTGTCTAATACACTTGGGCAACTTTCCTCATTAGAATGTTCCAGAGCACCAGTTGATTTCCTTTAGCAGATAAGGATGTGGGACCAGAGCCCATACTCACTTCTTGCTTGGAAGTATCTCGTCTCATCTTACGTTGGTGGAGGAGCCCTATCACTTTGAGGTTTTAAGGGAATTCCTGGGGTCAGAACAGCTCTTCTGGGCACAGGCTCAGATGCTGGCCTGCTGCTCCTCACCTCTGCCCTAAGTCAGCTTTTTCTCCTTCTCCCAGGACACACGCACATGATCTCTTGCCCTCTTGCCAGCCTTTACTCTGGGGAATTGTCAAGGCCCAAAGTCTGTGCCTATGGGATTTCCTTAGCAGTGTTTCCTTTGCTAGGATTTGCCTATGTTATTGTTAATATCATTCCTATTGTTCCTGGAGTATCACCTATGGATATTATCTGCCCCCACTCCCTTTTTGAGGTAGGGTCTCACTCTAACTCAGGCTGACCTGGAATTCACTCTGTAGTCCCAGGCTGGCCTCGAAATCATAGTGATCACCTTACCTCTGCTTCCTGAGGGCTGCGATTAAAGGGATGCACCCCCATGCCAAGGGCCTAGAAGTTACCACCTGCATGAGGAAGTCTTCCTTGTGAAATCTAGCTACTTACTTGTCTGACTCTTCAGCCACACTTATATATCTCCAGTATCTCTAACTCGGTGTACAGTCTAAGTGTAGATGGATGCTTTAAATGTCTGCTGAACTAGTAATGAATACAACTCATTTAATCCGCTCTGCTTTATTGCTTTGTCTTAGAAACTACTCTTACCCTTTCAAGTTCTGAATTAGACTTTGAATTCAATAAGAGGAATGTGGTTTTTTGCTTTCCTCAAGAGTCCTCACTTTCCTCAAGTGTAATTATGGTTATAATTGCTTGTAAGCCAATTCTTGAATGGTGTCTTGATGAATTGTGTAGGGCTCAGAGAGAAGAAAACGATCTGCAAAGATGCCTTAGATCACACCCAGGCTCAGGATCAATCCATTGACACATGAAGAGATGTTTATGGTATTAATCTCTTTGTAAATGAAGACTTCGAGACTTAGAAAAGTATAATATTTTGTCTTTGATCATATACCTGTCATCTGTCAGATTTGTAATTCTAACTCGGAATCTTTTAATTCACATATATATGTGTGTGTGGTATGAGTATATGTGTATATTCACGTTCACATGTGTGTTGGTGTGTATATGTGTGAGTGCTTGTGTAAATATGCACATGGAAGCCAGAGATTGACTAGTGTTTTTCTCAACCACTCACCTTATTTACTGAGGCAGAGTCTGTCACTTGAGTCCAGGGCTCACCAATTCAGGGAGTGTAGCTATCCAGCCTGTCCCAGGGATCCCCTGCCTCCATCTCCTGAAAGCTAGGGTTACAGGCAGGACACTACATTCTCCCAGCATTATGTGGGTGCTAGGAATCTAAACCCCAATCCTCATGCTTGTGCAGCAAGTATTTTATCCATGGAGCCATCTCTCCAAGCCTCTATCCCTAATTCTGATTGTCTTTAAATATTGTGGGGATCTGGAGAGATTGCTCAGTGATTAAGGCACTTGCCTGCAGAAACTAATGACCCAAGTTTGATTTCTCAGTATGTGTGAAAGCCAGATGCACAAAATGACACATGTATCTGGAGTCCGTTTGCAGCAGCTGGAGGCCCCAACATGCCCATTCTCTCTGTCTTTCTTCTATCTCTCTCTGCTTGCAAATGATTAAATAAAATATTCATTTAAAAAAGATTGTGGGGCTAGAGAGATAGCTCAGCGGTTAAGGCACTTGCCTCCAGTGCCTAAGGCCCCTGGTTCAATTCCCCAGGACCCACATAAGCCAGACCCACAAGGTGTGCTCTCTCTCTCTCTCTCTCTCTCTCTCTCTCTCTCTCTCTCTCTCTCTCTCTCTCCTTGAAAAATGAATAAATAAAAAAATAAAAATAAAAAAGATTGTGGGGCTGGAGAGATGGCTCAGCAGTTAAAAGCACTTGCTTGTAAAGCCTGATGGCCTGGGTTCAATTCACCAGTACCCATGTAAAACCAGATGTACAAAGTGGTGCATGCATCTGGAGTTTGTTTGCAGTGGCAGGGGGCCCATGGATGCACCCATGCCCACTCTCTCTCTTTGGATGCCTCTTTATCTCTGTCTCTCTCAAATAAATAAAATATTTTTTAAAAAAGAAAGTGTGCGGTCATGGTGGCGCACACCTTTAATCCCAGCACTTGGGAGGCAGAGGTAGGAGAAGCGCTGTGAGTTCAAGGCCATCCTGAAACTACATAGTGAATTCCAGGTCAGCCTGGGCTAGAGAGAGACCAGACCTACAAACAAACAAAGTGTGTATTAAAGATTGTGTTCTTTTCCGTATTTGTTTGTATGAAATAGTGCCATACTGGCTCTAAATTCAACATTCTCCTATCAAAGGTCTTTTCTAGATCTATGGAAGTGATCATGTAATTTCTGTCCTTGAAACCATTTATGTGATGAATTATGTTTATTGATTTATATATGTTGAGCCACCCCTGCATCTCCAGAATGAAGCCAGTTTAGTTAAGGTGAGTGATCTTTTTGATGTATTCTTGAATTCCGTTTGTAAGTGTTTTTTAACTTTTCATTTATTTACTTATTTGCGTATGGGGTGGGGTGGGCATCATACCATGGTGTGTGTGTGTGTGTGTGTGTGTGTGTGTGTGTGTGCGCGTGTGTGTTTGAGACAGGGTCTCTTGCTGCTTGTAAATGAACTGCCTCCCAAGCCATGCCAAGTTTTTACATCCAGAAATATTGTCCCGAAGAACAGCCTTGCACAAACTTTCCATTGTCAGTGTCCCCGAGGGCCCTGGGCAGCCATCGTCCTCTTCTGGCTGGTTCTGACCTATCACCTGTCTCCACAAGCCCAGAGGACCATGGTGGTATATCTTGTATTCCAGCTCAGCCCTGATATTCAAAAGCCCTTAAATTGACTGTTCTCTTTCCCTCAGCATAATTTTTTAAAGGCTTCAGTTACCACTTGGAAATGATGCACTTACTGTATACTTGAAATGCTATCACATATCCTTCCAAAATGGGGCACAGCCATCATGTCAATCACTGAGCTTCAAGTCTGGAAACCATGATGAAACGGTGAGTTTTCACTGGGCTGGCTGTTTGTTATGGTAGAAAACCAATCACTGCCTTCTTTATCAGAAGCAGCTGCGAGCACTCACAAGAAACCCCAGAAATAGGATTGCGGACATCCTCCATAGAAGGAGGGGGTGAGGCGGGCCATCAGACCCTCAGCTAAGATCTCAGATGCCCCTGTGCCAGCTATAGGCATGGTATGTGAGGTCTTGTGGTCTCACAGGGAGATAGAGATATGGAGGGTAGACAATCACAGGGCAGTTACTTTATCTGCTCAGCATCCATGCTGGGATGAGACTTTTGAGGTCTACAGCTGCTTTGGGGTCTCCACACTCACACATGCTCGGTAAGGAATCCCAATAAATCCACTTGCTTACCAGGTTGGATCTTGGTGGAATCATATTTTAGTCCGCTGCTGCTGGCCTACCTGGGGGGGAGCAGGTTCTCATTCCGCATCTCCCCGGGAAAAGTTTCACACAACACTGCTTAACAGCTTTTCTTCCCTGTTCCCTCCTAAGACATGCAAGCCAAAGAGCGTCTACATGGATGTTTGTATCTCTTGCTTGTAGCTGCACTGCACTAGCTATTTATGCAGAGCTCGGGATCAAGTCTCTTTGGTTACCACTCTGGCTTGGGAAACTGCATCAGGTGATAGATTTCCTGGCATTATATAAATCTATTCTAAAATTCCCATAGATCAGAGCCTCTGTCTCCTTTCTCAGCAGTCTGTCAATGCAGTTCCAGCATTTCACCTTATTTATTATAGGCTATTGTTATGTCCAGACTTAAGGAGCTATTCCAGTAATGTCTAGAGTCAGCTCCAGGTGACCTTGCCAGGATGTTAATGAGTTATGGAAGAGTGTTCTCATAACAAATGGTGCCCTATGTTTTTTTTAATTTAATTTATTTATTTGCGTGTGGGTGTCTTGGGGACTGAACCTGGGCCAGTAAGCTTTGCAAGCAAGCTGAGCCATCTTCCCAGCCCCCAGCCTTATGTTTCTCTCTTTGCTCCAGAACTGCTCAAGAGCCACTTTATCCACTTCCTACTTGTTCATTTGGCCAAACATAGAAACTAATCTGACATATGTGATATTTCATTCTAGAGCAAGTCTGTCTCTCTCCATTTGTGTTATCTTACCTCTGACCCTAGAACTGGTCAGAAGAAGATGAACGAAGGCAGGTGTAAGTTATGTAAATGAGCATCATCTTGAGAAATACTTGTCTTAAGTGAGAGCTCTGTGAGAGCCGTGGTGGAGGAGATTATCCAGAGGCATGGCCAGGAGAACCTGGCTGAATACTAGGCTATCCATGGTCCCCTGTCACAAGGACTGATCCAGACGACCCATGGAGGAGGTTATCCAGTGGAGGGGGGAGGGGAGGGCAGCGGGGAATTGGCGATAACAACTCATTGTTTGCCCACTAAATGTTGTAACTCATTAGGGACAATAAAAAAAAAGAATAAGAGACTATTCTCTTCTAATAAAAGGGAGAAAACCTGCCAGCAAAGAAGGGTCAAAGGAATTCTAGGTTCCCAATATTGTCCAACCATCTTTCAGCTGGATATTCCAGTTCTCAGAGGTTTTCTGTTTCTGTTAAGAGTCCTGACTTTGAGAAGGATGCCTTTGAAGCTCTTCCATTCAATGTTCCTTGAAGTTCAGTTACCCATGTAAGCAAACACTGCGGCTGATTTTCAGCATGCTCTGCTCTCTGGCTGATGGAGAAAAGGCTATTTAAACCTTGCTATGGAGGCTTTCTGGATTCCACAGAGTGGCACACATTGATATTTGGCTACTTGGGTTTCTTCAAAATTTCTAAAACATTTAAGCCAGCAAACTTTCAATCTTTAAAATTAATACTGCTTCATGCTGCTCAAATATTCTAGCACTTCAACTTTATCCTGACATTTTATCCTTCTATTAGGAACCTTGGGATCCAATCTCATGCTAAGGCTTTTGGCCATCCACGTTACTATGAAGAATGAAGACTTCATTGCTTTTCTCAGCAGAGAATTAGGCAGTTCTAGGATCTTACTTTGAGAGCTCCTTCCAGACCTGGCCCATTCCCTTTAGAGACTATCTGCAGGGAGCCGGGATGATCGCCATTACAAGATGGCACCCACTTCCTTGCAGCTAAGTGGTAAACAACTCCATATTAGGCAATGCTTTGGTGAGAGACGAGCCTCTGGCTTTGCACATGCACCGATTATGTATTGGTCCCTAGCCAATCCCGTGGCGCCTGGTGATGGCGAGCTGGCGTCAGCCAATCATGGGGCGACCCGTGTCCCTGCTCCCTATTTAAGCAACTGACTCCTAGTGCTCTGGGCCCCTCGCTTCCTGCTCTCCCTTCAATCAAAAGGCTCTCCAATAAAGTGTGATTTGAGAAGAATCCTCTAGTGGTGGTTGTTCTTCCTCGCTGGTCGAGGAGCTTGCCACAACTATCCATCTATTTATAAAGGGGAAGCCTTCACGTCTTAGTTACCTCCCACTAGGCTCAACTTCTTCATTTTTCCACCACCACCACACCATCACAGTGAGGATCAAACTTCAGCACATGAATCTCTAGGCTACAAATGACATCAAAATAACAGAGGGGGAAATATTACCTATCAGCTCCCATTTCCTATTGGTCAAGGTTCATCTCAGTTAATGCAATGTCTCATGGTATCGGGCTCCATGTGTGAACGTGTGCCAGGCCACAGCATTAGAGACATGTTGGGATGAGAGGATGCTATCAAGACCATACAGTTTGAGGATGATGGTTGGGAGAAGACTGACTTAAAAAAATATGCCAGGGTGCAAAAGATACTTGAGAACATGAGTGAAGGTTCACATGTCTTGTGTGGAGTTGTGACTAATATGGATGTGACCCATCCATCAGTGTGGAGCTCTATCAAGAACCCTTGCATTGTGTTGAAGAATTCTTCTCTGGACCCCAGTAAAAGGAGGAAGGAGAAAACCAGCCCTGACACTGAAATTACATGAGCGGGAGCTTCATTCCAGCTTCCAAGTGGAAGAAGGCTACATCCAGCAGCTCTGGGAGGACATTCTCCAAGTGAGGCCTTTAAAATCATCATGGCAAAGGGCACCTCAGACTTCAGCATTACCTCACGTGGGCCAGTATCACAGCCATCCATGAAGTCTGAGAGACAGACTTTGTTAGAGCTGGTGGGACCTGGGTAATCAGCTGACCAAAGAATGATTTTGGAACAAGAGCAGATCAGTTGGAAACAAAGAAAACTGGAGACAAGTGTTTCACCTTCATGACTGACTGCAAAGACAGTAAGGTCTCCACCATTCTTCTCGGTGTGCAGTGAGGCAGCAAAGAAATTCTCTCAGAAGTAGAATGCAACTTTTAGAATGCCATGTGTTGTAGTCAGTCACACGCCGCTGGGATGAATCTAAAACCAGGCACAATTTGGGGAGGAAAGCATTTATTAAAGTAGCAGATCCAGTGAGACCCTACCTCGGAAAACCAAAAAAATAAAAAAATAAAAATAAATAAAGTAGCAGATCCAGGGAAAGTTCAATAATGAAGAAAAATTTCACAGATCCAAGAAGAGAGAGAAACCCATCACCTCCAGCCAGCACACTCTAACTCCAATTAGCAAAACAGCAGGACTGCCAGACTTCAGCTCTTTACATATGTATCACTGGAATTTTACATCCACCTTAGAAATACCCTAGGAGGCCAGGCTAAGGTGACACCTCCTCCACTACTGGGGGACTTTGGTCCGTCACTTTGGCTGCCTTGCCCCCCAGTGAAGTGTAAACATTCAGGCTTTGCCTTGGATTCTGATGTCTTGGAACCCACCAAGACAGAGCACTGGGTTTGGATTCTCAACATAATGGAATGGTAGAATTGCAGCCCTCCAATTCATCTGGTTCTGTTTTGTTGTTCTGTTTGTTATGTGAGTTTTAGATCTCAGGAGAGGAAGGCATTAGATGGTCAATGCACCTGCACCCTCAGGCCAGGCTCACTTTAGGACCTCTAACCAGGCTGAAATTATTTTTATTTTTTTACTGGCTTTAGCAGGGACAACAATGAGCAAGAACATTTTCTTTTGGCTCAGGCCAGTACCCCAGGTGAAATCTCCTAATAAAATAAATAGGGAAGGTAGAGGCCACAGTTAATAACCACATTGTCTCAAACATGGAGAGGGCACAGTTAGGCCCTTGTGCGCTGGTGAGGGAGTTGTTTAATGCTAACAGATAAATCACATTTGCCCTAGATTCTTCTCCCTGATCCCAGCACTTAGCTGGTGGGTTAGGTTTGTTACCTGGTAAAGGAGGGTGTGAGACAACAAATAGAAAACTTGAAGGTACAGGGCCAGGACCTCAGGCATAACTGATCTCTTTTAGCTTTTGGCTCAGCCTGGCCTCTGATTGGCTTCTCCTTAAATCTGATTTGGAAGCAGCTAAACGTGTAAATATTTAAACAAATTTTGCCTTTCCCATCAGTTCAATTCAGCCAATATTTATCAAGAGACCATTCTTGATGACCAAATTCTCACACATGTGTTAGCCAGTATGATGATATGGCAAGGAGGAACGAGTGAAGAATGAGGTGGAAATCGAGATGGATTGCAGAGGCCCCTGGGGAGCTGGCCTCTGCAAGGGAGAGGGAGCTAGCTGTGAGCTGGCTTTGTTGTTGGGCCTCCTGGCTACCTCTCTCTTCCTGCCTCTCCTGCAAAGAGTTTAAACTGAATTCATCATCATCTAAATAGATCCATCCCCTCCTGTACTTATTTTTAGCACCATCTCCCCCAACACCCCCAGTTAGACATCCAGAAGTGTAACAAAATCATTCCCTTCTACGACGTGTTTATGTCTTGGATGGTGAATGACCATTTTTTGTTTTGTTTGTACAGTGACACGACTGTCCTGTGGTGCTACAGGTTCAGGCCATAGGCCTCTGGTATCGATAAAAACAGAAGATGGTGGACTCTGTGTCAGGTACCAGGGAGAATTGGGCCCTAGGGAGAGAAAAACTCTTGCCTCCTCTGGCCCTTGCTCTCTCCCTAAGCTTTGAAGAGTTTAGTTGGGCTTGTGGGTAGCACCAAAAGACAGCCCATGCCATGTGGGAATTCTGCGAATGTCAAGCATATATTTGAGATTACTAGGCAGGTTAACACTGGAGAAGGAAGCCAAAGCTGGCTGAGTATTCTGACTATAACAGCTTGGACTTACTCTGCCCTTAGGACTTTGCTAATAGTGCCCACAGGATTCTTTTCAAACTTACAAGGAGGCACAAGGCTTTGATGGCATCCTGCATGACTTCCACACCTGATCTAGGTACTTGGCTTAGCTGGTTCTTACCACATTGTCTTAGTCAGGTGGCATCATCTCTGCCCCTTCCTGTTCTCTGCATTGAAGAGGAGTCTCGAAATTCATTTCCCAGTCACTTGCCTGGGTGGCTCTAGGTTAGAATCTGCCAATTAAAGGCCTTTTTAGGCCACTTGGAAGGCATAAGGCGAGTCAGCACCCCCGCTGGCAGCTGTGAACAGCTGTTTGGACATATGGCATGCATATGATTTACTCTGGCTTCCAGGCAATCTCTGCAGAATCACCTGGTTTTGGTATTGTAAGTAGCTGGGATTGTCAGTAACTTTCCTAAAGTCCAGCCTTTCCTGATTTTTGTGAAAGCAGCAGCAATTTCTGTATTGCTTCCTCAACCCCTTCTGATCATTATTTGTATGTGTCCCTATATTAAAACCCTTCTGCATTGGAATGTAGAAACACATGTCTTTTACGAAGAGAACCCCAACTGATGGGAACCCTGCCTTCTACAGCCTCCCTTTTTCCTGTGATGTTGGTCACATTGCTGGTTGTGAGTGACCGCTAGGAGTGAGAACACTTAGAAAATACATTAACATAACAGGCTGGGTAGTTTCTGGATAAATCCTTGGGTTCTGTGACCAGAGACCCTTGCTGATTTATGACAGTCCAAACCCACAGCATGTACGGCACCGAGAGGGAGCCCTAATGTAAACTGTGCACTTCCCATGGTCACTATCCTGAGGTTTATCAGGATGCATGTTGATGAATGGAGCTGGAGCATATGGGAAATCTCTATGCCATCCTCTCAATTTTATGGTCATCCTAAAACTGCTTTTTTTAAAAAAGTTATTCTTGCTTCTCTCTCCCTCTGCTCCCCAGCCAGCCATCCTCTCTGCCGCACTGTCAGACCCCTCTTGGTGGTCCCAGCGACCGCACTTCTCCCTCACTCTGCCCTCCTACCGGCCATCCCCTTCCACCCCGCTAGACCTCTCTTTCTCCCCAGACCTCTTCTAGGCTACTGCGGAAGCTGGCCTGCAGCTTAGACTGGAGACTTCGGTTCCTGGGGTAACTGGCCTCCAGACACCAGCTCCTGTGCACGGTTGCACTCCAGCTCCAGGAACTCACAGCAGCCAGGGCTTGGGAGAGAAGCAGTCCTAGCCTAAGGCCAGGATTCCCCAGGGAAGAACCAATACCGAGGGAAATCAGTCTTCAGCCAGCTGATCCAGTGAAAACCATGACTGGGAAGATATAAGCTCCAGCTCCAGCCCCAGCCCCAGCTCTAGCTCTAGCTCCATCCTGAGCTCCAGCTACAGCCCCAGCCCCAGTCCCAGCCCCAGCCCCAGCCCTAGCTCCAGCCCCAGGCCCAGGTCCAGGCCCAGCTCCAGCTCCAGCCCCAGCCCCAGCCCTAGCTCCAGCCTCAGCCCTAGCTCCAGCCTCAGCCCTAGCTCCAGCCTCAGCTCCAGCCCCAGCTCCAGCACCAGCAGGAACTCTCCTCCACCCAGACATCTATGGCCAGAGCAGGGAAGAGCAGGCGCATTCCAGCCAGCCGCCTGAACCACCAGGACCAGAAGAGAAGGCAGGCACAGTTGGCACCACCTTCAGAGAGAAGGCAGTGAGAGCCAGGGAAAGCCCAATTCCACCATTAAGACATCAGATGATGGCTGACATCCAGGCAGGAGATGAACCACCCCTGGCCTTCACACAGGCCCCAAATGAAACCTATGAGAAAGTGAGGAGGCAAACAGGAGACCAATCACCACAGCAAGTCAGATAACCCATGAAAGGTCAATGGAGACAGGCACCAATGATACCCAACACAATCCAAAGCAGAAGTACAGAGACTTTTAAGATCTCAACAATAGAGCAGACTTAAAACTCACCCACCATGACTCAGGGAACTGAACAGAAGAGGGGGTGGAAAAATTTCAAGAGCCATGGTGGGGGAGAATATCCAGAGACATGGCCCCCCCTCAGCAACAATGCACAAAGGGCTGGGGGAGGGAGCAAACAAACTGGTTATTTCTTGTGCAATTCATACTGGACAGATTCAAGGACGGCCCCCAGTGGGCTGGGGACAGAAGAGGGAAATGAGGGTACCATCACAAGATTTGCTCATACAATGTATCTAATTATTGATAATAAGCCTATTAAAAAAGATATTCCCAGGAAAGTAAAATGAAGACATTCAGTGCATAATATGAGCAGGCAGTGGGCAAAATTAAACTTTGAAGATAAAGTGAAAGTTCTAAGAAAGCAGAATCAAGGTACAATTGATCAATCCATTAACCCATCAACCGTAGTTAACAATAGAAAATGGATATAAAAATTAGAACTTCAGTACAAAATCCCAAGGTACAACTTGAAAATAAGAAGAGAGAGAGAGAGAGAGAGAGAGAGAGAGAGAGAGAGAGAGAGAGAGAGAGAGAAGAGATTTCTCTAAAACACAGAACGAATGGATTTCTTGCTGTGTTCAACTACTGAGAAGTATTTTGTAGCTTTGAAGTAGAGCTGAATTTGAAGCAGTCGTAAGACTATAAAAATGCAATAATTGTTTAAATGAATACTTATTAATACTAAGGAAAACAAAATGCTATGCAGCCACAGTAATAATAGAAAACTACCTACCTTGTCCACAAATAACGATTAAAGATGCATAACATGGAAAAATACCCAATATTTGTCCAATAAATGTTTGCATAACTTAAAAAAGTTATTCTTTTTTTTCTTTTAAAACATTTTAAATTCTTTATTATCTGAACAAATATATACAACTGAAACACAGATTAACAAACATAAATGCAATTCCGTCCTTCTGATTCTAAGGAAAAGGTGAATGTATCTACCATTACTAGTTGGTTCAGTCCACAATTGCTCTCTAATTAAACTTTTACTATCATATTAAGAATACTTCCCCTGATTGCTAAGGATGTTGAACATTTCCTTTTATTTATTGATTAAATACAGAAAAACATATGAAGGTACAAGGGGACAAATAGGGAAAAAAGTTATTCTAAAAAAAAAAAAAAAAAAACTAAGATCTAGGCATGGTGGCGTACACCTGTAGTCCCAGCACTCTGGAAGCAGAAGAAGGAGGATCTCTGTGAGTTTGAGACCTGTCTGGGGCTACAGAGTAAGTTCTAGGTCAGCCTTCTTTGATGGGGGGAGCACAAAACACAGTAAAGAGAAAAATAAGTGACGTGAGTGTCACTGCATTAGTTTTAGGGCTCACTAAAACCTGTAATTTCAAAGTCACTACTACAAAGCTACTTTTGAAGTGTCTGGAAACAAACTACTTAATATGATTAATATAATACACATTGTTCCCAACCATGACTGGAAATTTTGAACAT
>PVHP010046262.1:0-13317 GCA_004024765.1 Zapus hudsonius | reverse complement strand
GCCTGGTTTCCCTTTTGGAAGCATAAAAAATGAATGTGTGTAGTGGGTCAAGAAATGCACATGGTTCTAGGAGCTGTTGCTGAGATGCATTATGTGGAATGGTGCGTGAAGTCCCTGACTGGCCATTGAAGGCTTTAGAGGATGGACCATGGTTTGCAATGGAGACCTGAAGATGTTTTGAATATACTAGGACTGTACAAGGGCTGCCATGTAGCTCTGTTGGTTAGGGATGGAAGTTTTCCCAGCTACTCAGCCACACTGGAGGGGCAAAATTGGAAAATCTGGAGACTGTCAGTCACTGATTATGATATCAGACTTAACCTGAAGATGTTTGATATTTGCCTAATAGTTGTTGAGTTTACATTTATCTAGTCTCTCCTTGTTATGCCTCGTAGCAGCTGGAAATGTTTACTCTGTGCCATTATATGTTTAAAGCATGTAACCTGTTTTGATTTTACAGTACTCATAGTTAAAAGATCTTGCCTTGTCTTGAGGGGAGACTATGCATTTCTGGTTAAATGTTGAATAGTTATATCATGTTAGGCAGAATCATGATGTCAATACTGTCTTCATTTGGAAAATAAGTATGATATAAGGAGATATGGTTTGACGTCATGTTAACAAGGGTTGGACTTGTAATGGCTAAGTTTTGTTACCAAATTGAACTGTTTAGTAATCCTCAGAAATCTTGGAAGGGTCTCCAAGGTTACTTATAGGATTAGCTAAAGGAGGATATCCCTCCTGCAGAGTGAGCTCTTCCTCCAGAGAGAACAGCCATGTTAGTAGGGCCAGGATGTAAAGAAGCTCAAAGGGAAGGAAATCTCTCTTTCTTGCCCCATCTGCTTTGCTGGTATGTGCATATGGTGTTGGTGATGGCTTCTCCCTCTTTCTCTGCTTCAACCTGTGAAAGTAGACCAACTTCTTTCACCATTTTGGAAATTCCCCAACAACTCTAACTTCAATAAATCCCTACCTCCCATAATTGTACCTGGTTTTAAGGTTCATCATAGCAGTGTGTGGCTGACTATGACAGTATATTTAAGGTACTTTGACATAGGTATCTGGCCTGAAGATGTATACCTTGTATTATCACTAACAGTTTCTGTTCATAGGTCTATTGTTTTTCAGCCTGCGAAAAGGTAGAATGCCATGACAGACATCTAGCCTCCTAGTAGTTGGGAATAAAGGTGTGAGCCACTGTACCAGTGTTAATACCTCATAGGTGGTGTTCTATTGTGATGAATGAGTTGAAAGCAGGGTATTACCATTCCAAAAGAAAGCTCCCAATGAAAGTGCCATATATATAAAGTGTAGGGGCTGGAGAGATGGCTCAGCAGTTAAGGCACTTGCCTCCAGTGCTTAAGGCCCTGGGTTCAATTCCCCAGTACCCACATAAGCCAGAACCACAAGGTGGTGGCCCTGGTTCTCTCTCTCTCTCTCTCTCTCTCTCTCTCTCTCTCTCTCTCTCTCTCTCTCTCTCTGCTTGAAAATGAATAAATAAAATATTTAAAAATAAATAAATAAAAATAAATAAATAAGATGTAGTAAGTGCTTGTTTCTTACAAACCACCATGCCTGAACCTAAAAAGCCTTGTCTCTGTTCCCTTTGTCAGGTATTTGGTCACAACAAGAAATTAAGTCGTGAAAAAGTATTCTGTAGTTCTCAACTGAGAATTCTACTGTATTTTTCCTCTACTCTGGAGTCTGAAATAGACAAACTTCATTTTATACATTTGATATATCAAATATATTGTTGAAATGTCAATATTGTAATGTATATATTCTCAATGATGCTATTTTGTTAAAATGTCTAAATATTCAAAAATGTATGTTCCTCAATAAACAGCAATCAGAGAAAAAAAAGTATATATTGTAGTTTAAAAGTTGTTTTATTTCCTCTGTCAATTCCCTAGATAATTATAAGATTGAGCTATTTGGTGAGCATGTCTCTAAATCTAGGCCACATTCCTTAATCTCCATAACTCTGTGCTTACCAGTCCTTCTAGTTATAACTCTGCTGTCAAGAATACTTTATTCCACTGGGGACTGAAATCCTTTATACAATCTGTGTTAAAAATATTCATAAATCATCTAAAACACAGCTGCCTGTGTTTTCAGTCAGGCATGGCAAAAATATTCCAGACATAGCTTATATTTTTGTCTCTCCAAAGTTAAAAGGAAACAGGGTTAATGAAAGCAAGTTACTAACATTTGTCAGTCTGTCACCAGATCCACGGTTCTCATAATGTTTCTTTTCCCAATATTTATGTCTTTTCATTGTTAATTTTCTATATTTTTGTGGTTTTTTTCTCATCACTTCAGTCAAACTTGGTAGGGGTATAACATTAATTATTTCAATGACCAACATTTTCTCCTTTGGTCATGTATATACTGCTGTATCACTATCTGCCCTGCATACCCAGAATATGTATGCTTTAATTCTGTTAAAGTCATGGACAGCAGTTATATAGACTTTTTAAAAGTCTCAAGAGGATGAGATTTGGAATTTTCAGATTTTGGTTTATTACTAAACACTACCAAGAGACAGGAAACGAGCCTTCTACCATTTTAATGGCTTTTTAAAACTCTGGAGGATCTCACTTTGGTGTGTAACAAATACCACATCCAATATATTCCATTAAGATTTCAATTGTTCCATGACAAAGTCTGTACTGTTACCTGGCATGCTAAGGTGTTAGGGAAATCTACAGTATGAAAGTCAATGAATTTTTGGGACAAGTTTACATATGTATGTGCACTCTTTGGAAATAAAACACTTCTGCTTTCTACCTCCATCACCCTTTCATATCCATGTAGTAATCTTCATTTTTAAAGTACACAAAGAAGAAATTTAACCAGTTTGCAGAGATGGCTCAAGAAGATCCTTTCTATGGTGACATAGAAAATGAGATTGCATCATGAAATAGAGCCAAGACATCCATGAGAGGAAAGAGTCATCCTTCTGAAGTTCTCTGTCAAGGAAAAGTCTCGGAGGGCTCTAAGAGGAAAGTAGCATGTGCTTGAGAAACAGTGGCCAAGTCTGTGAGGCTCAAGTGTAATGAACAGGCAAGCAGAAGATAGGGCAGGCTTGGGGAGCAGAACTAGGGTAAGCACCTTTTAGGTTGATTCAGATTATTAGAAGTTGGGAATATTTATATTCTTATAGCTTGAAAAGCCATTCATTAAGAAGTTTTACTGAGCAAAATAGTATATAATTCTGTTTAAATTTTAAAATCCCCATATTACATTATGGAAAGCATATCACATGGAAGGAAATTGAAAACAGTATAATCAATTGTAAGTCTATAACTAGGACCTGGCTTTAGTACAGTGGAGATTAAAAACCAGGGAGAAATATGAAATATATTTATGATATGCAGTAAAATGTTCCCAATAGCTTTGAAATGAAACATATCTTGGCTTGAATCTTTCTGTAGCAGTGACCAGCTCTGGAATGGGATAAAGTTATGTCATTCTATGGCAGCAACATGAGCTAGATTGCAGATCTAATGATGAAGTCTTTGCATTTCTGTATTTGTGCTATTGTGATATGATTATGAAACCTTCCAATCAAGAATTAGCGACTATTTTTTTTTCACTTTCTGAATCATAAATGCCTAAAGCACAACTGCTGGCCTCACAAAATTAGTATTATGAGGAAGCATGGTGTTCAGACTTATTGCACAATGCAATTTTCTTTATTTAAGCTTACTGGAACCTGGCCACCAGACAAACACACACATGATGCAGCCATGGATGGTCTGCTATGCAATGTGGCCTGGTCACTGCTGCCATTACAGCTTACTTCCAGAACTCCCCAAATGACTGTCTCTCGCTGTGCTTGTTTAGTCTGCTACTCAATGGAAGATATGTGGTCCCTTCCAGAACTCTACAAAGACCATCCTTTACTGTGCTTGGTTGACTACAATAGAACCATCCAGTTGAGCCCAGTCACAATGAAAACCTTCAGAATCAGGAGAAAACACATGGTTATGTCAAACCACAGATCAACATGGTATGTTACAAAGCAAGAGGTAACTCATATGTAGAGTTAGTAAGAATTGGGTTACAAGATGATTCAAAATAGTTTTGGTGAATGAAAAACTGGGAACATAAAATTCCTCATGGTGATTAATAATATGGTTAGAAAATGACAATGAAACATTATATTGATTGATAGTCAATGAAAATAGGCTATATAGATGCCACACAGAGAAGCAAATTAACTCTTTTCAAGGTTATGAGGAAATCTGTGTCAAGAGTCTCAAATATCTTTTGTCAGGAAGTGGTTGTTAAAAATAGTATTTAGTCATGCCAACTAAGTTACTAGGAAACACAATTCTAATCTCTATATTATACTTACTGAATTTGAAATCTTAAGGTAGTGAGACAAATAGATACATTTTTCAGAATATTAACATATATATACATATATATATATGAAAATTTATTCATTGTTACTATTTGGACTTATTCATAATAAAATACTGTCTCTTCTTGAATCTCTGTGAGCCAAAATTTTTCACTACTCCTCTTTTCAACCTCGGAAAGAAAGGTAAGGTTTTTGAAAGCCTTTCTGAATGCCACTGGAGAGCTACCTTTCATAAGTAAAATTCTATTTCTGAGAAAACAGAATCCAAATCTCAGGAAACCAACTCACAAAATACTTTTTGTAACAGAAACATTGTATTAATTTTACGTAAGTGTATGGGCAATTCTTGACATTGCAAATATCCATCCGAAACAGGAAGTGTAGATTTGTTTTTAGATGTTAGCTATGATTTGGCTTGAACACACCCCTGAACTGTTCTGGGTATTTCTTTCCATATCTATACATTGAAAGCATGAATTAGATGGTGTGTTTTATTTATGCTGCTTAGGATCCAACCTAAGGCTTATGCATGCAGGGAAAGTACTCTACCAATGAGCTTCAGCCTCATCACTTAAGACAGATTTTCATGACATGTCCCCAGCAGGCCTTGAATTTTAAACTTCTTTTGCCTTTACCTCATGAGTGTTGATACTAGAGATGGGTGCCATCATTATACTTGGCTTCTAGGGCAGTTTTTTAGGATCAAAGCTTCTATGACCTATAAAAAGCCTTCTACATTGAATCTTATAGCATCCAACGTATAGGAAACATTTAATTTACAATGCCAACTTGGCCACATAAATATTTTTTGTTTACTTATACAATTATCTGCATACATAGGAAGACTCATTAATTAAGTTCAGGACTTTCAGTGACTTTAAAGAATGAATGGCCCAGACATCAGTTTATCCCATCTATTCAATATAAATTGTTTCACAATCAATATTATGTGGTCAGCTGTCAGGAAAATGCAACCAAGACAGATTACCACAGGTGCACCTTCAACCTCGATATTGATTTGCCATCTTTGATTTATAAAATATATCATGATTTCCAAATAATGTTACTCAGCTGTGTTTGAATGGTTCTATGTCTGAAGAGTTTCATTATAAATCTATTTTAATGGCCATCACGTTTAGCATACAATCATTTTCATCCAATATTTCACACATATGAATAAATTCACTGCATTTAGTTCTTTTAAAAAATTTATGACACAAAACACATATAAAAAATTGATTCTCGCATTGTCTTCCATTGTTACAAAGGGGAGAGGCTTACTCTATGGGGAAGAGGATTGTTGTATGATACAAATTAAGTTGGTTTCTGTCCCTAAAAGTAATTATTGACCACACAAGCACAGAAGCAGAAAAGGATCCAACTACTGTGTTTGATAAGGATTCCTAAATACTAATTAATATGAAAGAATCACATTAACGTTTAGTTTGCATCATAGAATGTCATCTTTTGTTTAAAATATTTTCTCACGATGAAAATGAAAATGCATCTAACCTTTCAAATATTAGCTAAGACATCTTAGGAGTATCATATTAACTAATTCACATCTAGGCTTTTAATAGACTTTTAAAGTAGATTTCTTAATAAGAAATTCAGTATGATATCATGATTATTATTATGAAATAAGTAAACTATGAATTAAACTCAAGGCACAAGTTTGGACACAAAGACTAGAAATTTGGAATTTGGAAGAATTAAACTTACTAAGGAGAGAGAGAGTTAGGGATGGGGAAGCTGGTCAGTGGTAGAGCACTTCCTAAAATGCTTGAGGTCCTGGATTCTATTATAAATACCAGAAGAGGAGCAGAAAAAGGAAGAGGAGAAAGGAGACTAGAATAAGAGAAGGAGGAGAAAAAAGAGGAGGGAGGAGCACAGGCGGAAGCAGAGGGGGGAAAAAAGTAATGACTGTGCAGAAAGAGGCAGCAAAATTTTGAGTAGAGATGTCCTTGTTTCAGACATGAGTATACAGGTGGCAAAACTCATAAAGTCTTATTCTGAGGCTGCACCTGCACATCCCAGGCCTCTGTCTCATTCTGATTTGACCCAGATATTCTGATATGATCAGCCACAGCTGTAACAGCTTTGCTTGTGAAAAGCACCATGAAAAATGAAAATATTCACTGGAGTTTCATAACCACAGATTTTCACTAATTAACACAAATTAAAAGAAGGGTATCAGTGAAAGGTGAGACTCTGGGATTAAGCAAATACTAAAAGAATGTCTTTGTACCAGTCATAACAATATTAACAGCATCAGGCAAAGTTCAAAGACCACAGCAACATGATAGTAAATAGAAATTAAAACAAATGATTCAAGTGCAGTTGAGGGCCATGTCTTCATCTCTTTGTGCTGCTGTAAAAATATCTGAGAGTGAGTGAGCATAGAAAAACATAGTGGGTATTATGGAGTCTGGAGCCTAAGACCAATGTACTTGCAGGTTCAATGTTGCCTGAAAATTGCTCTCTGCTTCCAAGATGGCACAAATTGCTACAAACTCTGGAAGGAAGGGAGGAACACAATATCTCTTTCAGAATACGCAGATGCTATGTGAAGCCTGTTTTATAAGGGCCAATGATGAAAAGGATTTTTGCATAGCCTGTTAAGCCCAATGATGAGGGACGATTCTCTCATACTCTAGCACCTCTCAAAGGTTCCACTTCTTTATGAATGTCTCTGATCATTAAATTCTAAATATGTGCAGTTTGGAAGACACTTTTGTTACAAATCAAACAGGAGATGAACACTAAGTAAGTATATATGGTAGCAATGCAAATATTAATAAAAAATAAAAAAAGAGAAGATTGATTTTAGTTAGAGAAAAATATTAATGCATGCCTTCACTAAAGGAGTTATGATTTGAATCTGAAATTTCCTCCTAAAACTCACATGCTAAAGGCCTGATCTCCAGTGCAGTAATGTTCAAAAGACTCTCTGCATCAGTGAGTAAACCCATTGATAGATTCTTATGTTAATAAGTTACTAGAACTTAGACTCTTTGGGAGGTGGGGTCTAATTGGAAAAGTAGGCTATTGGAAGCACTTTCTTGTTTTTTCCCCTGAGCACATCTCATTCTTAAGTTATCCCAGTCTCTGTTTTCTTTGCTACCTTTATTCCTTTTCTTTCCTTTATTTAATTCTTTACTTTTCCATTTCCTCCATCCCTCCCCCTCTCTTTTTCTTTCTTTCTTTCTTTCATTCTTTCTTCCCCTGTTCTTCCTTCTTCCCACACCCCAAACTTTGCTTCCCAGGTGTGACCAGGTAGTCATCTCTCAATGCACTTGCATCTGCTACAAACATGCTCTGCCTCAATATTGGCTCAAAAGTGATTGGTAAAGGGGTGGAGGATGATGGCAGACTACCCGAGTAGCAGCCTCGCCAGGTTTTTCCCGCAAAGGTTTGATTTTCCAGCTGGGATCCAAACCCCAGACCCCAGCCAGCCCTGAACCCAAGCCCACCCTATCCCCAGCTCCTGCACCAGCCCAGACAGGGTTCCCCAGTGGCTTTCTGATCTGCAGAGGAAAGGAGAGCCGCCACTCCCCCACCCCAAGCTCCCGCCATCGCCCATTGTTCCTCCTAGCCGCTTCACAAGCCCTTGCCAGGTGAGCACCTCTCCCTCCCAGGGCCCCTTCCCTCCAGTGCCCGATCCTTGGGCACACTTCTCTCTGTGACCCCCCCCCCCACTCAGGAAGATGTGTTCATAGGGCAAACTGACCTAGCTTGGTTCCCGAAGCCCACTCAGGACCACAGCTGTGGGCGGGGCCAGGCCTCTGGCATATACCTGTGAACCCCTGCCACTGCTGGGAGGGCAGAGGCCAGTTCAGGCAGGGACCATGTGCCACTGCCAGGAGGGCACAGGTGACTTCGGCAGGCACCAGGGACTGTGTGGCACTGAAGGGAGGACACAGGTTGGTCCAGGAATTTGAGAAGATGGATTACATGTGCAATAGGAAGCTCTCACCAGGCTCTTGAGTCTGGGCGGCTGGGGCTGGGTTGGCACATAGAATCAGAACAGGTTCACCAAGTACTGGCCCAAGGAGAGTATAGAGCCCCTAGTGGGGGAGATAACATTCCAGATATGCTTGCTGCAGTCAGGTAGAAAAACACTGGGCTCTAAAGCTTGGGGTGCTGGGGCTGTTTCTACTGCAGCATACCAATCGGGGACAGGGGACTATGAGGTGGCTAAAGTCACATACAGAGGGATCCAGATGGGTAAAGATCTGAGCCTGTCTGGGGGCAGAACACCCCAACAAGAAAGACCTCTGTTTAAGACCAAACCAGGTGATCTTTCCACTGGAAGCAAAGCGGGGTGAACAGCACTCCCCAGGGTGTCTGAGTCCCACTCCCCTACCTGGACATGGGCAGAAACAACAGAAATTAAAGACGGAACTCCCCAACTCAGGGACCCTAGTCCCATTATGGAACAGGAAGGTGACAAGAAATTGGAGACAACAAATAAACAATCCCAAAGAGAGAATAATATGACTCATGACCACAACTGCAATGCAAACATGAAGCAGTTAATAATGGCTGATATGGAAACTATGAAAAAAGACATGAATGAGATGAAGCTCACCAACACAAGCATAGAATCCTAAAAGACTGAATTTAATGGAGAGAAATGCAAATGAATTCAGAAACACATGAAGTGAATTGAAGGTGAACCAACTATGGGAGGAGCTAGGCAATCAATTGATTAAATTTGATGAGGACTTAAGAAAACTTAAAAAAGATTTTCAGGAATCCCTAGCAAAATCAAAAATAGACTGGAAGTTGGAACTCACCAAAGAATTGGAGACTATACACAAAATTATAGCAGAAACCAAAAATGAAACGGAGTTGTTAAAAACCTCCCTTGAATCAATCAATCCCAGAGTTGACAATCTGAAGGACAGACTCTCAGACGTTGAGGACAAGACAGAAGGAATTAATAAGGATGTCATAGATTTCAATAAATTCAAGAAATCAAGTGAGCAAAATTTGAGGGATGTATGGGATACCATAAAGAGGCCCAATATTAGAATCATGGGGATCCCAGAGGGAGAAGAAGCCCACACTAAGGGCATTAGAAATATTTTCAACAGAATTATTCAAGAAAACTTCCCCTATCTAACAAGAGAAAGCCCACTCAACTTTCAAGGGGCCCAGAGGACTCCAAACAGACAGGACATGAAGAGGAATTCTCCAAGACACATTTTAATTACGATGCCTAACATAGAAAGCAAAGAGAAAATACTCAAAGCTCCTAGAGAAAAGCAAACTGTAACTTATAAAGGAAAATCCATCAGACTTACCTCAGACTTCTCCTTAGAAAACATGAAAGCTAGAAGGGCTTGGAATAATGCTTTTCAGGGCCTAAAGAAGTATGGCTTTCAACCTAGACTACTGTACCCAGCAAAGCTATCCCTCATAATAGATGGGGAATTAAAAGTGTTCCATGAAGTAAACCAGATATATGACTATTTGAACTCAAAGCTAAAATTACAGAAGATTGTACAGGACATATCCCACACAGAAGAAACAAGAAATCTACCTCAGAAGAGTACCAGAGATCTGGCACAACAATCACAATCAGTGTGCTAATAACAGCAGCACAGACACCAACCTCCATTAACCCTTCATCATGGCAGGGATTAGAGCAAACCTCATAGTTATATCTCTGAATATAAATGGACTTAACTCCCCTATAAAAAGACACAGACTTGCAGGGTGGATCAGAAAAAATGGATCCTTCCATCTGCTTCCTTCAGGAAATGCACCTTCCCTCTAAAGACAACAATCTTCTGAGAGTAAAAGGATGGAAAACAGTTTATCAGGGATGTGTAAGTAAAAAACAAGCTGGTGTGGCTACATTAATCAATGACAAAATAGACTTTACACAAAAATCAATTAAAAAGGATAATGATGCTCACTTTTTACTCATCAAAGGAATGATCCAATAGGAAGATATCACCATCATTAATATATATGCACCAAATTTGGGTGCAACACAGTTCAAAAAGGAAACCCTACTCAAAAATAAAGCACAAATAGACTCTAATTCCATCATAGTAGGAGAATTTAATACACCTCTATCATCTCTAGACAGATCAAGCAAACAGAAGATCAGCAGGACATAACGGGGCTCAATAACACAATTGACCAGCTGGGGATAATAGATATTTATAGAATGTTCCACCCAAAAGACACAGAATATGCATTCTTCTCAGCAGCACATGGGACTTTTTCTAAAATTGATCATATACTATAGGTCATAAATCATCCCTAAAGAAATTCAGGAAGATTGACGTAGTTCCTTGCATCATATCAAACCATAATGCATTAAAGGTAGAAATTAGCAATGGAACAGATTCCAGAAAATGCACACAGTACTGGTGCCTGAACAATTCGCTCCTAAAAAATGATTGGGTCATCCAAGAAATAAAACAGGAAATTCAAAATTTCCTAGTAGTAAATGATAATGATAACACATCTTATCAGAACTTGTGGGACACAATGAAGGCAGTCCTAAGGGGGAAGTTTATTGCGCTAAATGCCTTCATATCAAAGACAGACAGGTCTCAAATCAATCGTCTAACCAGCCACCTAAGATCATTGGAGCAGATGGAAAAAGCTAACCCAAGGAGCTCAAGATGAAAGGAAATAATTAAAATCAGAGCTGAGATTAATGAATTGGAAATCAAGAAAATGATTTAAAAAATAGATAAATCAAAGAGTTGGTTCTTTGAAAAGGTTAATAAGATTGACAAACCCTTGGCCAATCTAATCAAATAAAGAACTGAGAAAGCCCAAATCAACAAAATCAGTAAGGACAAGGGGGAGATCACAACAGATCCCAAAATCATTGGAAGTATCATCAGGTCATACTTCTAAAACCTCTACAAAGTTAGAGAACCTGGAAGAAATGGATAAGTTTTTTGGACACCTACCAACTAACAAAGGTTAACCCAGAGCAGATAAAATCTCTAAATAAACATACCACATCCACAGAGATTGAAGATGTAATCAAAATCCTTCCCAAAAGGAAAACCCCAGGACCAGATGGTTTCCCAGCTGAATTCTACCAAGCCTTCATCATAGAGCAGAAAACACTCTTTCTGAAGCTTGTTAGAAGCATAGAAAAAGAGGGAAGGCATCCAAGCACCTTCTATGAAGCTTCCATTGTCCTAATCCACAAACCAGGCAAGGATGCAACAAAAAAGAGAACTACAGACCCATATCACTGATTAACTTAGATGCAAAATCCTGAGCAAAGTCCTAGCAAACCAGATATAATGCTACATCAAAAATATTATCCACTCTGACCAAGTTGGCTTTATCCAATAGATGCAGGGATGGTTCAACATACGCAAGTCGATAAATGTAATCCACCACATTAATCAGCTCAACCACAAAAACCACATCATCATCTCAATAGATGCAGAGAAGGCCTTTGACGAAATTCAATACCACATCATGTTCAAAGCTCTGGAAAGAGTAGGCATAGACGGCCTATACCTCAACTTAATAAAGATGATTTATAAAACTCCTAAAGCACAAATCATTCAATGACTCAAGTAGTTCCCACTCAATTCAGGAACAAGACAGAGGTGTCCACTCTCACCACTGCTCTTTAACATAGTGCTTGAAGTTCTAGCCCAAGCGATAAGATAGGAGAAGGGCATAAAAGGGATACAAATCGGAGAGGAAGAAATTAAACTATCCTTCTTTGCAGATGACATGATCCTTTATATGTCAGACCCAAAGAATAGTATCAGTAACCTCTTGAAGGTGATTAATGCCTTCAGCAATGTGGCAGATTAAAAAAATAACAAACAAAAATCAGTAGCTTTTCTATATGCAGAAGACATGCAGACTGAAAAAGACATCAGAGAGACTGTCCCATTTCCTATTGCCTCAAAGAAAATCAAATACCTTGGAATATTGAAGCACTCAAGAAGGAAATAGAGGAGGAAGTGAGAAGATGGAAAGATATTACATGCTCATGGTTGGGGAGAATCAATATAGTAAAAATGGCAATCCTGCCAAAAGTGATTTACAGATTTAATGCCATGCCGATAAAAAAAACCCAACCTCTTTCTTCACAGGCATAGAAAAAATAATCTCTAAATTTATTTGGAAGGGTAAAAGACCTCAGATAGCCAAAACTATTCTAAGTGAAAAATCCTACTCAGGAGGTATCACCATGCCTGACTTCAAAACATACTACAAAGCCATAGTAACTAAAAGAGCATGGTACTAGCATAAAAACAGACAGACAGATCAGTGGAACAGAATTGAAGAGACAGCTTTAAATGGAAGTAACTTCACTTATTTGGTCTTTGACAAGGTGTCCAACAATGTATGCTGGGCCAGTGATAGCATCTTCAACCAATGGTGCTGGACAAATTACATAAACATGTGTAAAAAATGAATATAGACCCATCCTTTCACTATGCCCAAAATCAACTCCAAATGGATCAGAGACCTCAATATAAATCCTATAACCCTGAACACCCTGGAAGAAAAAAAAAAAGGAGGAAAGCTACATGAAATCGGAGTAGGGAAAAAATTTCCTGAGCAAATCTCCAGCAGCCCAGTAAATGCAACAATCACTCACCCAATGGGACCTGATGAGGCTCAAAAGCTTCTGTACAGACAAACAAACCATACTCAGAGCCAATAGACCCCCATCAAACTGGGAGATGATCTTTTCCAGCTATAACTCAGACAAAGGACTAATCTGCAGATCTTAGCGAGAACTCAAAAATTTACATAATAAAATATCAAACAGCACCCTCATAAAATGGGGCACTGACCTCAACAGAGAATTCACAGAGGAGAAAACACAAATGGCCTTGTCCCATCTAAGAAAGTGCTCAGTATCCTTAAGCATCAGGGAAATGTAAATCAAAACCACAATGAGATACCAACTTATCCCAGTCAGAATG
>PVHP010046261.1:0-13358 GCA_004024765.1 Zapus hudsonius | reverse complement strand
ATTATGGCCCAAAATAATAAAATTAGAGCTGAAAAGAGTTGTTACAGCAGATTCCAGTGACATCTGGAAGATCATTAGGGAATACTTTAATAATTTTTATTCCAAAAGCTGGGAAACACTAGAAGAACTGAATACATTTCATTGTCTATAACCAAGCTCTAACAAACGCCAGTGAGGATATGGTGAAAGAGAAGGTTTTGTTAATGCTTCTGGCAGTGTAACGTGGAGTAGACACTGTTGAAATTGCTATGGAACTTCCTTAAAGCTAAAAGTAGAACCCCCATAAGATCTTGTTATAACAATCATGGGCATAGTTGTAAGCTTCATTTTAAATGATTGCATAGTGAATGTCATCCCCAAAATATGGTGTAGGTTGTACTGATATCAGGAGGAATCTCAGTTAATTTCACATTGTTTGCTATAACTTTGGTTTCTAGTGCCTTAAAAGAGTTGAGCTTGGCTAGATTAATCCATCTGCATTGCTCTTATCATTGCAACATTTGTATTTAATACAAAGACACAAATATATAGGTGAATGATTCTCCCTCATAAGTTACTTTCTGAATTATGAAATAATAATCCTTTGGGATACATTGCCCTGTGTTGGCTTTACACATCATGTATCAAAAACAAAACCAATCAAACAAAAACGAAACCAAACAAACTTGGTGCCACTAATTTTGTTTTCCAGAATATGATACATTAATTTATTTTCCCTTGTATTTTACTCATGGAGACACTAACAAATAAGCTCTCTGCCAATGGAAATAATGCAGAGAGTTTCAAGTAATTTGAAATACAGCCAGAGAAAGGAAAGGGTTGTTTGGGTTTTCAATGTGATTTCAATTTTACACCCGTTAGTTAGAGCAAACTTTTCACCTGGCCATTCTGGGATCTTAGTCTTCTTAGTAAATATTTTTCTGCTCTAAAGAGCCCAGAAACCACAGAACCATTAAACTAGGGGAAAAAAAATCCATGGACCTGAGTCCTGTCAGACTACTCCATTTTGGCTCAGTAGCTCAAACCTTAGCTCATCCATGTCCCTCATTGAGAGGGACAGGTCATATAGGAATAAATCTCTTACCAGTCTGTCAGAATGAAATCTTGAGTCAAAGAGGATTGACTTTAAATGGAAAACTGTAATATTTTTCATGTGTCCAAATTTTGGTGGAAAATTTAAATTAGGCATAGAAGTCTTAGAAACATGCATTCCTCCTTAAATCCTGGATGAAATAATTTATATTATCACATAAACTTTTAAATACTCAAACTCCAAATTCTTTTCCAAGCAATCACCTTAAACAGCTGAGTCATCTCCGCAGCAGCCAAGGACTTTTAATTTTACTTTGTGTTCTCTGCATGTCTCCGCATTGGTCACACTGACAGCCTGTGCTTCAAGTGAGAAGCCCACCTAGGCAGAGCAATGGGTTGCTCCCTCTACTTGGTGGGGTGAGTTCCTTTAGATGAATAATAACAGTTCTGAAGTCGTTCTCATTAGGGTGTTAATGGGCACAATTTAACAATCATCTTGTTTCTTGAGCACTTATAGGTACTGTGCGACCCAAAGACCAGAACAATCCTACCATGCTTAGTGTGTTTTACAGTATTATTTAGTCAGTATGGATTAGAGTCAGCTGTGTATAAATATCACATTTTAAATTCCTCATTGTGAAGACAAAAAAAAACAGTAAAGGAAAACGTCCATTGATTAAGGTAGCTTCCAGACATAAAAATTAAGGAAAATACTCAAACCATTTTTAATACATAATTCTGGGTTCCAGCAGTTTCTGGTGATTTAGGATCCAGGGGCTGAGAATTTGTTTTTGATGTTCCTTTGGGGATCCTGAGTTGAGAAACACCAACCTAGGGGCCATTGTGGGAGCAAGACCAGGACTCTGGTGTCAGTCTTCTGCCATGAGGCTGCTTTTACTAATAATGCATGATAGCATTCATTATTTATGAATATAAGATGAACACACAGAAAGAGCTCTTTCTGAATCTTGAGAATTAGTTGTTATCTGTTTTTAGGATTGAGAAATGGAGTTTGAGATAATTTTGAAGATAAGAATGTATTGTCGCAGCTTTTACTCTTTGGGTAAAGGGGACACTGGTCCCCTTTACCCAAAGAGTAAAACTAACTAACTGGTCAGGGGAAACAGAAATTCTCCACTTCTCTCTTGCTATGTCCCTGCTAATAACTTGTTCTTTTTCCTTAGATTTTCCCAAAGCCATTGCAAAGCCCCCAGATTCTTTCTCCTGGATCAGGACTGTAACATGAGGTTTAGGTTTCTGGGAGCTTTTTGTCTAATCCTCCTCTCCTGCACAGGATTTAGATCTGTTTACTTCCTTTGTCTGGGTTCTCAGTAAGGGCGAATAAGAAAGAATCACTTCTGGAAGAAGAAAAAAAATGGTTTCATTTGCTGTGTACTTGAGGACTGAATGTTACCATGAGATGACTCCCTTGCAGGCCTGAGAGCACAAGCTAGTACTTGATGGATCCAGGAAATTGAAAAGCAGTAACATTTTAATGCTTACATAAACCAATGTTTGTGTAATAGGAATAACTAATGCTCCAGTCATAAGAACAGAAACTATGCTCACAGAGCTGCTGCTTCCAAAGAGATGGACCTCCAAGATGGACCATGAGTGCTAACCTTTGGGTAATGCAATGGCACTGTGTGGAAAACAGTCCCCATCCCATGTTCTACTAAAAACAAACAAACAAACAAACAAAAAACTGCTGAGGAGAAAATCAAAGAATTAAACTGGTTTTCTTAGGATTCATAAAGTTACAGTATGACAGTGTTCTGAAATTAAGGAATAAAAAAATCTAATTTTTATATTAGAATTAAGTCATCAGAGTCCCTAAAATTTAAACATTAATTTTACAAAGCAGAATAAAGTAAAAATGAAAAAAAATCTATTTATCTCCCTGTTTCCATATTGCTTCACAATCTCCATATACTCATTTTTTTTTTCCTCTCAAATTCTTCAATCCTATATGGCTGTGTTAGTTTTCTGTTACTATAATAAGTACCCGAAGAAATCAACTTAGAAAGCAAAAATGCTAATTTAGCCTAGATTTGGTGTGTTCAGTCCATGATCAGGTGGACCCATTGCTTTTGGCCTATAATGAAGATTTCAGATGGTACACCTGAAAGGGTTTGGCCAAGCAGAGCTGGTCACAATATGGCCAGAAAGCAAAAGACTAACAAAAGGGAAATTATTTCATTATTCCATTCCGGATAGAATTCCATTCCAAATGGGAGACCTCCCATTTGGTCCCATCTCTCTAAGTTTCTACCATCTAGTGCTAACACCCTGGGGACAAAGCTTTTAACACATGAACCTATTGTCATTGGGCGGAAGGATCCAGACCTAAAGCACAGAAATTGTTAGTAGTTTATGACTTATGTTGGTCTTTGTGACCTCTTTCCTAGTCCTAAGAACTACATCTGTTAAATGATATAGTGACAGTAAATATTTATACAGTATTCTTGATTGTCCTCTGACACCATCTTCAGTAACTGCCTGACTAGCCCTCTCCTCCTTGCACCCACAGCCTTTTGTTGCTTTAGGTAGGAACTCTCTCTGTGTCAGCCACCAGCCTGTCCTGCCCTGCACTAAAGGTACCCTGTCAGAACAGATCTTACCCTATCCTTAGCAAGCCTCTGCTGTGCACGCTTTCTTGGATTTTCTATGAGCTCTGAAAAATGTATATCCTGGATGATTAAGAATAGCCCCAAATTCCTAAGAAAAATGATACAACAGAAGGAACAGTATTTTGTTCAATCAGAGGAGCATGCGTGTCATCTGGAAAGCAGGGGAAGGGTAGGTACTGCCAACCAATGTCAGACACAGGGCATGTGACACTTCATTCGGCAGTCAAACTGTGTGCTCCCCACTTTGTTCCGCTTGAATACAGTGATTTCTTTGTTTTCAACACGTTTTCTAAAATCTTAGGACAGACCTATTTATAATTTTCTACCTACATAAGTTTGTGTGTGTGTGTGTGTGTGTGTGTGTGTGTGTGTGTGTGTGTGTGTGTTTGAGAGAGAGAAAGACAGAGAGAGAGAGGTTTATTTTAAGTAATTCTTTACTAAGGGGCTGAGGATTTATTTTGCATCCAGCCCTTTTGACTGTATAGCTCTTAAAGATTATGAAACAGAGATATGAAAGCAATGACATTAAATGATCAATTGTTGGAGCATAGCACATTCCAAGGTGTCCTTATTTAATATATGAGAGAGACAAGCCATTTTCTTCCATTCAAAGTAAGTAAAGCAAAACTGAGTGATGTGGAAACTGTATTTCTCAGCTATTTAGAATAAGAAACACTTTAGATACACAGAATTGCTGAGATGTTTGAATATATTAAAATTTTTGAAGGGGTTTAATTGATAATTGGTCTGTCTCCCCATAAAAGTAGGGCTCAACATTAGTGTCCTGATTCATTGATCAATCCTTTTTTTTTTGAAACAAGATACCATCATAGTAAATTGCTCACAGTTCTCTAATTGCTTGATTGCTATGACTTAGACAATGCTTGGATTCTCAATTCTTCCCAAATTCCCACCTCATTTAGCTGGGGATCTTGAGAATGTGCACTTGTGCTTGTGAACCCAAGTGGTATTGATCGTCAGGACATCCTTTCTGGAGTGGAATTCCACAGAGGAATCTGGGTACAGGTCTCAGGGATGCAGATCCAGTTTTGCCCGGTGTTATTGAAGCATGTTGAGGGATGGTACAAATTGATGTGTTCACAAGAGCCTCCCTGGTAGGTCTGCCCCTTTGAAGCTTCCACGTTTGAGAAGCTGGGCTGTTCTTTTCTGAGTCTCGATCTTCCTTGCCATTTCTTATCCACCTAGCAGATCTCTTTGTAATATTTCTCATTTCATATGCACAGCTTGTTATTGTCTCATTGTTTTAAACTGAAAATAAACACAGCCGCTTGGAAGGCTGTCTATACAATATGCTCTCCCACTGCCAGCCTCCCACAGAGGAGTGTTTACTGATGGAAGAGCTTTTCCACAGGGTGGGATGAATGATTTTATCCAAGGAGATTACAACTCCTGAATTTCTTCAATGAAATCACTCGCACTCTTCCTCCTTTCACATTTATTTATTGGAAAACAATTTCCATGCAATAATGTGAAGTTTGGTAAACTCTGTAACTATATACACCCATAAATGACTACAAAACAGAGAATATTTCAAATATTCCCACCATCTCAGGAAGACCCTTTGGGTCCTCTTTAATTTTTTTTAACATTTATTCCAGCCTCTTCCCAACCCATACATGATAACTCAAATTTCACTCTAGCTGGGTTTGTGTGTTCTTGGTTTTTCTATAAATGGTTTCATGCAGTTAGCTCTCTTCTATATTTTGGGCTTGTTTTCTCATCACAACAGTTTCAAATTTGTCCATGTTGATGGGCAAAGAAGTCATGTTCCATTTTATTTTTAGTGGTATTTCATTCTATGATAATAAGGCAATTGGCCAATCTATTGCTTTATTGGTGGGTATTTAATTGCTTACATTTATTTAAGTGCTATTATGGACAAAGTTGTTATAAATGCTTGTATGCAAGATGTTCATGTGCAAATCACTTTTTCATTTCTGTGGTATTTAGTGAATGGTTGAATCGCTCAGTCATTTGTTATTTATTTTGCTTCTCAGAATCAGCGAACAAAATATTGACAAAATATTGAACAAAATATTGAAATGTTGACTGAATAGTACTCTGTCTCACCAGATGGATAAACAAACACTAGTGTTCTGTAGCACAGTGGCTCCAGATCAGTGGACTGCAACGTACTAGGTTTTCAAAATAAAGAAGGGATTTTTGAGTATAAAGAAACAGTCATTGAGGAGATGGGCATGTTGACCCTTGTTTGAACACTAACAAATGTACATGTTACATCATATGATTAAAAACATAGTGTGGAGGGAAAAGTGATTGCCTGATTTCACAAGAATGACGATAACACTTGGGATTGCATGGTTGTTTTTGTTGTTCTTTTTATATTTTGGTCAAAAGTTGGTCTTTATGTTATTTATATATGTTTTGGATTACAGCCCGTTTACATATGGAGTTTTTCTCATCATAGTGTTGGCTTGTGCTTCTCTGGTAACTCATGATGCTAAGTACTGTCGCATGGTCTCAGGGACTTACGATACTGAATTCTTTGCCATGATCTTGGGTACTTATGATGTTAAGTACTTTCCCATGGTCTCAGGTGTTTCTGATGTGCTCAGGTTCTTGTGGTGCTAAGTATATTCTGATGCTCTCAGGTACTCATGATGCAGAGTAATTTTTTGTCATCTTGGGTACTCATAATACTGAGTACTGCCCAGCGCTTGGGAGGCAGAGGTAGGAGGATAGCCATGAATTCAAGGCCAGCCTGAGACTACATAGTGATTTCAGGTCAGCCTGAACTAGAATGAGACCCTACCTCAAACCCCCCCCCAAAAAAAAATACTGAGTACTTCTCCATGGCCTTAGGTACTTATTGGTCATTCTTGTATTTCTTTCGGGGTGTACAAAAATGTTGCCACTTTTGTTTCTTCTTATAAGAGTTCTTTATATATTTTGGATGTAAGTTCCTTGTCAGGAGCATGTTTTGCCATTAATTTATACTATTCTGTGGATTGTGGGTCAATGGTCAATTTTCTCAACAGTGTCCTGATGTAATTTTGGAGAACTCTAATTTACTGTATATGATTTTTCTTTGTTGGCTCATATTTTATAATTTACCTTAAGAATATTTGTGTAGCTTAAGATCACTAAGTATTCTCTTTTTTTTTTTTGGTCTGGAAAGCTTATAATTCTAGCTTTTCTGAGTATAGCATTTAAAAATTAATTTTACTCTGTGAATGAGATGAGCTTCAAGTCTGTTTTTTTCTGTATAAATAAATATACCATTGCTCTAGAATACACTTTTAAACAGATTATCTTCTCCCACCTGCGCTGGCTTGATAGTTTTTGGGAAACAAATGTTAATTAAGTGTATCAGGATAGGTTCTTTAAAGTCCCTTTTTGATTAGTTTGTCTAATTTATTCTTATATACATTCAGCTTCAGGTTTTCAGGTGACAGCAGTTTTCTAGAATACGGTGAATTGGATAATGAAAACCCACTATATCTATTTTTCCTTTTCAAGAATGTATTGCCTACTCTAGAATTGGATTGGAATAGCATTAAATTAAGGATGTTTTGAGAGTGAATGTCTTAAACAATATTGAATCCTCTAATATATGAATAATCTATCCTGTCATTTATATGGCTCTTTTTTTCTCTTAGTGTTTTACAGTTTTCTATGCAGAGGTCAAACATTTTTATTATATATATTCTAAGATGATTAGTGGTCTTTGGAAATATTATTTCCAAAATTTTACCTCTTGTTGTATTTTGATATAATATAGAAACCTAACTTAGTTCATCAATTATCTTCTGTACATGTTGAGAAAGTATTTTTCTGATTAAATTATATAATATTTTATTGTATTCTGCAATTTTATCTTACCTCACTTTATTACACTTGCCCCAACTTGCAATGTAATGATAAATAATTGTAGTCGGAGTGTACATTTTGTCATATTCTTAATGTTAAATATTATATTTGTGACTTCGATCATAATTAACATCATATTATTTTAAGTTTTTTATATATACACCTCATGTTAAAAATGTTTTCTCTTTCGTGTTTTCTAATCTTTATTAATGAAATTTATTATTGAATACGGCCATTTTTTCCCTTGAATATCTTGTGAAGACAACACAGACCACATTTTCTTCTAGTCTTTTTAAACCATTTTTATTGGCAACATCCTTAAAGATAATTAATATACCATGATTATAATGCCCTCCCAAACCCTTCCCTTTCACCCCATTTTGAGTCCCCCTTCATGTAATTCCTTCTTTCAAATAGTGTCTCTTGGTATTTTGGTGACCTTGGTTTTTTGTTTTTGTTGTTGTTTGTTTGTTTGTTTGTTTTGTTTTTCCTCTTGTGTAGTCTTGTGTAGGTAGCATTAGGTACCTTGAGGTCATGAAGCTCAAGGCCACTTTATATCTGGAAGATGGTATTGTAAGCAATCCCCACCCTTCATGTGGCTCTCACATTCTTTCTGCCAACTCTTCTGCAATGGTCTCTGAATCTTGGAGGCTGTGATAGAAATGTCTCATTTAGTGCTGAACACTCTACTGTCACTTCTTCTCAGCAGCCTGATGAGTTTTGAATCACCCCAGGGGTCACTGCCATCTGAAAAGATAACCTGTTGTAACTAAAAGTGAAAGTATCATCAGCAGATGGACATAAACGTAAATATTTAGAGGGCAGTTTGGTGGACATAATATGTCTATTTAGCCAGAAAAAACTTGTATTCTTTGGTTGGTTTATTTATATTGGTTGATTTTCAAATGTCAATTCAGTTCCTGAGATCTCGGTGATCATATGTTTCTTTTTCATGAATGGTTGGACTTTGGTTAGTATCATTTAATGACATATTTACCTTTACTTTTCTTTTAATGGTATTAGATTTATGCTTGGCTTACAGATTTAGTCAAAAATTTCAACTTCAGTGTCTTTATTCTGAGATGGTATTAATATTAGCATTATTTCTCACTGAAATGTTTGCTACAATTAAGCCAGTAAAGAAAAATCTAGAATATTCTGTATTTCAAATTTAATTTTTTATGTATATAATCATAAGATTTTTATTTTATTTTGATTTTGTTTGATTCGTTTACTGTTTGTTTGTTTATTTATTTTTCAAGGTAGGGTCTCCCTCTAGTCCAAGCTGACCTGGAAAGCATTCTGTAGCTTGGACTGGTCTCAAACTCAGGGATCCTCCTACCTCAGCCTCCCAAGTGTGTACCACCACGTCAAGCTAGTTCCTGGTATTTTTGTTTATTTTACTTAAGTTGTCAGATTTATTGGCAGAAAGTTAACAACATACCCTAATTATATGTTTACTATCCAGAACATTTTGTGGTGCTGGACAAAGTGAATGTGGGTCTTCTCACCTCAACCTCATTTCTAATATATTTAACTTTCACTTTTTGTCTTTTTCACTGAATAATCAATCATATTAGACGTTTGTCAATACAATTAACATGTTCAAAATTGTATTTTTTTATTTTTCTTTTACCATTTGCACATCTTATTTCAAAGGTTTTCACTCATATTTCTATTTCTACTGAATTATTTTAAAAATAAAAAGAAAAACATAATCTCCTTATCATTTGGTTGGGCAACAATTTTTCAGCTCTGACTTCAAAAACACTGCCAACAAAAGCAAAATTAGACAAAGCCAACATCTTCTTGGATAACATGGCATTACACTGGCACAGTTCCCAGGTCCAGGGTGCTCTTGGGCTTCTCAAAAAGACATATTGGATCTCTTCTCCCCTCTCATAATTCTTCTGAAGGCAGAAGAGAAAAGAGAGGGGCTGGGAAGATGGCTCGGTGGTTAAAAGTCTGGATTTCCAGCCTCAAGTAAGGCCAGATGCAGTGGAGCACACTCTAGTCTCAGAGAGCCTACAGCAAGATGGAACTTGGATCCAGGAGAATCCCTACACTCACAGGCCAGTTTGTCTGGCATTCACAGCAGCAAACAAGAGAGACCTTGTTTCAAAAAAGGACAGATATCATGAGGTTATGCTCTGACCTCCACACACTTGACTGTCATCACACACACACACACACACACACACACACACACACACACACACACACACACACACACAACATGTAGGAGAACTCTGTAGGCTTGTAATTCCAGGTCTCAGGAGGCTGAGGCAAGAAAAACAAGTTCATGACCTACCTGGTGTATAGAATGAGGAGAGACTGGCTTGGACAACTTGGTGAGATCTTGTCTTGAAATAAAAAATGTAAAACAGGGTCTGGGGTTATAACTCAGGATTGAGGATCTTGTCTGACATGCACAGAGTTCAATTTATTATAATTACAAGAAATCAAAGGAACAAACAAAAGAAGAGAGGATTAGCTTCTGTTCCATTATTGAAAAGTAAGGTGAGGTCACAGAAGTCCCAAAGGTATTTCCCAAGGTTTAACAGTAGCTCTTCTGTATTAGCAAAAGGGAAAAGTCACAGAAGGGTGACTATCTGGTCTTTGTCCTTGATTCAGGAAACTTTTCCTGCATGGTTAGATTGTCCACCAATTTTTTAGGTCTCCTGAGGGAGTGACAAGCCCATGTCCTGTCTGATGACCTTTAGATGTTAGGATATTTGTCATGTTGGACTAAGCTTTGACAGTTGCTCAACAGTTTCATGACAAGGTAGAGTTATAAATAGAAGTGAGTTATTAGCCTGGTACATTTTTAGGTACCTACAAACAATATTGATTAATTTGCCTTTTCTATTATGCTCAAAACTCCCTCAAATTGGAAATTATTAATATTCACATGACGTATCTTTATAGACCAAATTGGCCATACTTTATAATAAAACTATTTACCATTAATGAGCATTTTGTTAAGTGCTTAATAAATATTATCTCATTTAAAAAATCATGTGTTTTTTAAAATAGTATCTTGTTCTAATTTCCTGTTTCAGGAAGCAGAAATACAGAATGTCATATTGACATAGCATGTATGTGTCAGAGTACTAATATGTATGTATAGTTGTCTTTCCTCTTCCATCTTGCAATCACTTCCCAGTTTCTACAAGAGCTACTCAAACCAAATTAAGGCATAATTTTGTATAGACAAAATGGTTTAATCATTCTACATTGTATACATTTACCAAAACATCACACTTTACCTTATTATTATATGCACTATGATTTGTGAATATAATAAAATTAATCATGTGAATGATTTGTTATGGGATTCCTTTAAATAATAAGTACCCCGAATGAGCTTGGAACGTGGGTTAATTATACATATTTGATGGAAACATTTTTGGGGGGAAAACATACATTGTGCAGTGTGCAGCCTTCTCTTAAATTGCAGTTCCTGGATTTAGTTCTTCTTTTATTTGAGAAACTAACACTAGAAGACTGATTAGAATTTTATCCTCACACATGGTTAAAATGTGGTAAGCAGTTGTCATATTTTCAAATGAAGCAATTTCAAATGAGAGTGTGAAATTTCTAGCTTTTTTAGAGAAATCACTTGTGATGATTAAGGTTTATTGTCAACTTGACCTGTGTGTTAGTCATTGTCTTAGTCAGCCACATGCTGCTGGGGTGAATCTCCAAACCAGGCACAATTTTGGAGAGGAAAGTATTTATTGAAGTAACAGACCCAGAGGAAGTTTAGGAAAAAGGCTGGCCCCCTTTCACAGAAGCAAGCAGAGAGAGAAACCCACCACCAGCACCTCAAGCAAGCAAGCAAGCACACTGTAACACTGTAATTCACAAAATACAGAACTGCCAGACCTGGGATTCCGGCTGTTGTTTTACATATGTATCCCTAGAATTTTGCATCCAATTTAGAAAGGGTGTCATGACCCCAGGAGGCCAGGCCAACGTGAAGCCTGAAGACCATTAACAATTTAATAAACACAATTATAACAAATTCTATTGGTGGACATTTATTCAAACTATCACAGTTATCTTGGGTGGGTCTCTGAGGATGTTCCCAGGAAGGTAACCCTCTCAGTAGGGGACAGAATGTAAGGAAGCTCAGGGGAGCTAGAAACAGGCATCCTGGCAGTGCAGCAAAGAAATTCCAGAGACTCAGGAAGTCAACAAGTCTGGGAAAGGGTTGTATGATCTCATCCTAAGGATGTATAAAGAGGAAGGAAATCTTTCTCTTGCTTCCCAGTGCAGTGGTGTGAGCTGACTACAAAATCACTAAAGTGGGCAACCTGTTATTCTTCCCTTGTGCGTATAGCATATGTGTAAAAGTTACCTTCTTGTTTTCTGGGACAAAAAACCCTGCCAGATATAGCTCATGAAAGGAAAAGGCTCATTTCTGGCTTATAATTTTGAGGGGAAATTTCGTCATGGAAAGGAAAATGTAGAAAGGACAGGCAGCAGGGCATTATATCTCTACATTAGCAGAGGGACAGTAGAAAGCATGACCTAGTTACACTATGGAGGATGGACCATCAAACCTCAGGGCCCATTGCCAGTGACCCACCTCCTCCAGTAAGATTCCACTACCAAAAAACTGTGCCAGCTGGGGACTAAGCTTGATCAAAAACACACTAGACAGTGGGCACCTCGAGGGAAGCCTTCGGGAAGGATATCCATGCTCCAGGGCTTCATGCTCCTCACTACTCTGCATTGCTTTATGCATTTGCATCAGTTGCTTGGTCTTTTGTATTTCATTTTTAACCTTTGTCACATAAACCTCCCTTGCTTTAATCAAAGAACTGAAGAACAATGACCCAACAAATCATTACAGTACAGCCTTCTCTGGGAAAGTGGACGAGCATGTCCTTTCTCAAGGCTTCTAACAAAAGCATCTATAGAAGAGCTGTTCTGGTTATTGTATTAGGTATTTTAGTGTTGGGCTTTTGACTGCCTGGTGATCTCAGCTTTCAGATTCATCTTAGAAAGGTATGATTCTATAGTCCATCTTTTTCCTAAGTTGATTTCAGGAATTTGCACTGTATGTGGGAGAACAGGATTTTTATATTTTAATTGTGTTTAGTAATTATTAACCCAATTATATTACAAAAGGAAAACTGAAGTGACAATACCCCCCAAAAATGGTAAAAAAAACTTTCAAGAAATTATATAACATATCCATGGTTCACATATACATACTAGTATATAACAATGAGTCTATGACTATAAACATGATATGTATAGATATAAGTGTACGTGTGTTGGAATACAAATGTAGAACTGTAACAATAATAAAAGGTTTACTAATCCATTTCATGAACATTTTGATACTGCACATATTTCAGGTGAAATAAGTTCCACTTTGGATTTCCAAATAAGAGCTCTTGGGAAGATCGTCTCACTTCTGGCCCCTTATTACTAGAAGCCCTTTAATTCATTGTCACCGGAGTGGGGATCAAACAGGACATGGTGATGTAGGTACACAGCAGAAAATCACAAACACACCTTGTCTTATCTTTCAGGAAAGGACAAGTATTTATAGTGATAAGCAGGGAATTGACAATAAAAATTATGCTAGAAAATCAATTCCATTAAAATCATTGAAAAAAAAATATCAAACTGTCATGGTTTGATCCAGGTGTCCCCCACAAACAATTGAATGTGTTCTGATAGATCGATCCTCAGCTGATGGCAGTTTGGGTTTTACAACCTCGATGAAGCTGTGTTGTTGGGGGTGGGCTTATGGGGGTTATAAGCCAGCTTCCCCTTGCTAGTATTTGGCACACCTTCCTGCCGCTGTTTGCAGTGCTGTGGCAG
>PVHP010046260.1:0-13350 GCA_004024765.1 Zapus hudsonius | reverse complement strand
GGGTCCCCAGTGCCCACAGCTCCAGGCTGCAGATCTCTCCCCCAGGGCCAGGACAGGGGCCTCGTTGCTGGCTAGCTCCTGGGGTCATCTGTTCTGAGCAGCTGGGACGCGGACAGGAAGAGACTGATAAATTTTTCATCAAGATTCTCTTGGCTGTCGATCTGAAGGCAGTTTCTGGGGCAGGAGCCATTAAGGGCCTGTTTGTGCCAGGGGCAGCCCCTCCCCTGCCACACTAATTGCTGACCTGAGAGGACATCTGGGTTTCTGTCCCCACCTCCGTGGCGCCTCTTGGTCCCTTTCGGCCTTGTTTGATTTCCAAGCATGGACAAGAGGGGAAGGCCAGGCCCAATGAGGAAAGGCGCCTGTGCAGATTAATTTTGTTTGCACAGAGCCTTCCTGGGGTTGGCCCCAACAGCAGCCAGCAGGTTTTCACATCCTAACCTCCAGGAGCTTGTGGGCTTGGGGGAGACTGACTCCCTAAATGGGGGTTAGATGCCAGGTTAGTGGGACCCTGCTGGGAAGAGCTCCGGGGTCCCAGAGAGACAGTGGAGGGAGTGGGAGAAGGTGGGGAGAAGGGACAGGAGACCAATTGTGACCCTATGATGAGGCAGAAGAAGGTGAGTCTAACTTCTAGTTAGGGGTGGGGGCTGAGTTTCCGGGCAGGTGTTCAACAGACCCCCCCCCCCAACACAATCTAGGTCCACCATCTGCATAAAGCTGGTATTTTCTTAAGACCCCTTCTATTAAAGCATAAAAATAGATTGGAAATCATTAGTGACATAAAACACAGGGTTAGTTTTTTGGGAGGCGTGATTTAACCAGGTCTTTTGCTATATGAATTTATTCTAGACAGTTGTATGTTAAAAATAATTCATAAAGACCCAAGACACATACTGTTGCGAATTGAGATAATTTTAAGATACTATTTTCATTTTAAAATTGAGCAAACATGTTTGTAAGTTTTGGGAGAAATAAGGAAAGACAAGTTTTAAAAATTCATCCCAGATTCCAAGTGAATTGTAATATAAACATTTTGGTATGGTTCCTGAATTTTTTTTTTCTGTGCATGTTTAGTTTCCTTGAGACTATGTGTTAATTTTTATACATATTTATTCAAGAAACATTGATAAATAGACTATATAAGAAAACTTGTTTAATCGCTTGGTGTAGTGACCCATGCCTGTTACCCCAGTACTTGGGAAATAGTGGGGTGAAGAGCAGGAGTTGAGGGTTGGACCCCAGAGGGGAAAAAAAAAGACATCCCAAAAAACAAAATGAAAATCATGTGTCTGAATAGGCCCTTCAGCTCACACCAAAACACTTGTAATGGAAAAGTCTGCTTGGGACGGGGACCCAACAGTCCCAATCGGTTCCCTCAGAGTCCTCCCTGCACAGAACAGAACTCCCCACTTCCCATCATCCCCCTGTCCCTGGAGTCTTTGGCCTGGGTTTAAGGACTGAAATTCCCTCTCTCTACCCAGCCTGACGCCTCATTCTTCTCTCACTCATTCTTGATGGTGTCTTGCTTAGTACTTTAGCTTGAATCTGTTTTCACACCTATTACAAGAGCAAAAACCAGGCCCACCTTGGAGTTTTCTTCAGAAACATTAAGTAGGAAAACATCCAGCCACGTCTACAAAAGTTTTAAAGAAAAAGGATCACTTGTGAATCAAAAATTGTTTTCGATGTTGAATTTTTCTATATTAAATGTGATATTAAGTTTTTTTCCGTATTAAATTAGCTTTCACATTTATAAGCCATCAGAGAGACAGGTTCATCAAATAAGAAATTACGCACTGAGTTAAAAGCCTATGGCCTGAAAGGTCATAAACCCCAAGGGGTTCTTTCTTCTGTCTTTGGCTGAACCATGATGGCTAAACCGTCTCCTCATCCCCTGAATCCGTATCCGGTGTTACTGTGCGTCGTACAAGACAAACACATAGAACCCAGGTCGTTAGGCTTTGCAGACAAATCCTTAACTGCTGAGCTATCTCTTTGGCCCCTGATAACACTTCTGATTAACAAACTTTCTTTTTACAGATGAAGGCAAAGACTGGAAAGACCTAAGACTCACCAAATGACAAGAAGAGGAAGCCCAGAGCCTAACACCGAAGCAGGCACCTCTGTCACACCCGTCAGGGCTCAGGAACAGTGCAGAGAAGGTGGTGGAATGGATATGAGCACGCTTTCTCGGCTGGCCAGAACCTTCTCGATGGAGATGGTGGGCACTGAAGACAACTCATCCAAGCAGAAAACTGCTCAGAGGCTGTAAAGAGCTCCACACTAAAGGAAACTTACAACACATTCTCCAAGGCTCAGGCAGCATTTCGGAAGAGAGGGCAGAAAGAATGTAAGAGCCACGGGGTGAGTAGGCATTCTTTGGGGGCACTGTCCTTGGGCCTAAATACCCACAACACCAGCAATGGACGCTTCGTGATGCTGGGGTGAACATCCAACCAAGCACAGTTTTATGGGAGGAAGGGATTTATTTCAAGCTTACAGATCCAGAGGAAATTCCATCAGTGGTGGAAGAAGCTAGCTCCATTCATAGATCCAAGCAGAGAGAGAAACCACCCCCAGCCAACAAACACCAAAAAGCAGTGAACACACCACCTACAGGAGCCCACACCTCTGCGCATCCCTTTGGGCTGGAATTCAGATCCACCCTGAGTCTACGGGTCCATACGGTCAAGCTACCATGGTTGCCAATGCTCCTATCAGACCTGCCTGGTTCTGAGCCCAGTGACTTTTTAAAAAAAATTTATTATCCATAATTAGATACACTTAATAAGGGAATAATGTGTTGATGTCTCAAATTCCCCTATTTCCCTCTTCCCTGTCCCCGGTCAGTTGGATATCCTCCTCCGTGGGCAGTCTGGATCAGTCCATGGGGAAAGGGGTTGTGAATAGCCTAGGAGTCAACCAGGTTCCACCCCCCTTAGCATGTTGTTACTGAGGGGGGGGATGTCCCTGGATATTCTCCCCCACCATGTCTCTTACAATCTTTCCACCCCCTCTTCCGCTCAGTTCCCTGAGTCATGGTGGGTGAGTGTTAAGGCTGCTTTGTTGTTGAGACCTTAGGAGCCTCTGTACTTCTGCTTGAGGTCGTGTTTAAAATCATTGGTGTCTGATTCGCTGGTTCATCCTGGGTTGACCAATAGGCTGTGGTTATAGGTCTCTTGCTTATCCCATCACTGCCTGCGGGGTTCCATGTGGATCCTCCATGGTAAGTCTGGGGTGGCGCATCTCTTGCCAGGAAGACAGCTATCAGCCTGTGACTCATTGGTAGGGTTGGAAGAGCCACAGCTCTCTCAGTGCCTTCTGAAAAATACAAACAGAATCTCCATCGGAGAGTTAGATCAGTATAGGTTAATTGAGATACACTTTCCTGAGTTGGCTAGATTCTACTGTTGGTAGCTTTTTGTAAATCACTTATAAAATGAATTTCTCTTTGGGGTCCTAAGATTTGGATCCCTATGTAATTTACTCTGAAATCCCAGTTCCAGTCACGGACTCCCCTTCACTGAGTGGATTTCTTGGCTGAATTGTCAGTGACATTTTGACCTGAAAGGTGGAGGATGGAAGGAAGGAGACGGCAGAACAGAGGAGTACCTAGAAAGAGAGGGTCCTCAGTGGGGTGGGGGAGAGGAGAGGGGATGGGGAGAGGCTAATAAGATAGCAGCACAGTAAGCTCATATATTAAAGTGCCCAATAAAAAAAGAAAAGAAAATATGCCATCCAGATTGGCATGGTGGAGCACACCTTTAATCCCAGCTCTCAAGAGGCAGAGGTCAGAGGATTGTCATGAGTTTCAGGGCAGCCTAGGGCTACAGAGTGAATTCCAGGTCAGCCTGAGCTAAAGTGAGACCCTGTCTTTAAAAAAAAAAGCAAACAAAACAAAAGCCACTTAGCATATTTCTTGGGGGATAAGAAAGGAGAGCTTCCATTGGCTGGCTGGGAGGGAGTCCTTTGTAAGAGAACTGTGCTGTAAGCTGAAGACAATAACTAGAAAATACAAAACAGCAGCCCGAGAGCATCCAAAAATAATCAGAGAGGCAGGCTTGGAAGGGCCAGGTCTGACAGGGGAGGATGCATCCAAGGGAGACCTGCTCATCCCTTGGGAACACTTGCTGACTGACGCATGTACCACCCTGGAGCGTGGAATCCAGAACAAAGTGACAGCTCATTGCTTCAGGATACAAGGTTGCCAGGACTTGATGGACCATGAACACAGAGCAAAGGGAACCAAAGAAAATTCCCAATCTCGGAGCTGTGCATGTGAAGAGAGGCCAAGTCACCAAACAAAAGCAGCTGTCAAGGGGCTTCTTAGCCAAGATGCTGGTACCTTTAATATTGGGCAGAGACCACTTGCAGTTCCAGGTGCCAACGATGAGGGGCGCTGTGAAGCCCTCACTGTCTGCAGAGCCCTGAAGACCCAGCCATACAAGAACCAACAGGATGGCACCTGCCATGTGGGTTCCAGTGGCTTCCATGCTGGCTGGGATTGTATGGCCCACTGCAAGCGCAGACGGCCTTCCTGGAGGCAGATAATGGATCCCAGTGTGTAGAAGGTCTTGCCTTGAATCCCTGAGTGGCAGGCAAGTCCAGCTGCAGAAATCCAGCAGACAGCTGTCGTCTTTTTAGGGAAGGAGCTGAGCTTCCCAGGAAGCTTGTAGGATGTTCGCCTTGTGGTCCCCATGGGAAGCAGAGCTGACCTACACCGCCTTAGGACCCCAGAGTCCTGAGTGGAGGAGGTGACAGACCCGTCCATGTGACTCTGAAAGAGGGCCTGTCTGGACCAGAGGCTGAGGGCAGGCAGCTGATGAAGTGTGGGTGGGCAGATGGGGGGAAGACCATCACCAATGCTCTAGAAACTTCGAAAGACAATTTAACAGTTTCTCACAAAAACGACCGTATCGTCACCAGTCTTACAATTAAACTCTTCGGTAGGTCTGGATCCAAATGAGGTTAAAATCAAACATAACAACAACTTAAGTTCATACAAAAAATAACACGTGGGAATTGATACCTGCTTTATTGTTACTTGTGAAACCTTGGAAGCAGCTCAGAACGTCCTTCGGAGGTGAATAGATTAGGTGTGGTGCATATCAACAGTGAATATTATTTAGTACTAAGAAGAAATGAGTTATGAAGCCCTGAAAAGATGGGGGAAATTTAACTGCATATTTCAAAGTGGAAGAGGCCACTTTGGAAAGTCCCCTTCATGCGGATTACCAGAATGTTCAGGAACCTCTGTGGCCTAAGTCCAGGAGAGGCACAGCTGAACCTTACAGTGGTTGTATCGGCAGCTTTTTGAAGAACCGGCACACTGATTTCCAAAGTGGTTACACCAGTTCACACTCCCACCACCGAGACTGAGGGTTCCCTTTCCCTCACACCCTCAGCAGCGTTTGTTGTCTTGTGTTTTCTTGATGACAGATATTCTGACTGGGGTGAGGTGGGATCTCAACGTAGTTTTCACTTTGCATTAAATGATGGCTAAGCACCTTGTAAAAGATTTATCAACTATGTCTGTTTCTTCCTCTCTGTTCAGTTCTGTAGCTCACTGTTTGTTGGAGTCTTTGTTTTCTGGATTAGTTTTTTGATTTCTTTATATATTTTACATATGCGTTTTCTGTCATATGTGCAACCAGCCAAGATTTCCTTCCTTCACGTAGGCTGCTTCTTGACTTGGATGGATGATGGTTTCTTTGGTTGGATGCTAACCTTTGAGTTTCTGTTGGCTGTTCATCTTGTTTCCTGAGTAGCCACAATCCTCCTCGGAGAGTCCTACCACAAGTCTCTATGTTCCTATAGCTGTTTCAGAACTTCAGAGCTTACAACGAGGCCCTTCCTTGGTCCATTAGGAATTGATTTTTGTGCAGGGTGAGAGATAAGGATCTAGTTTCATTCTTCTACATGCAGTTATCCAGTTTCCAAGGACCATTTATTAAAGATGCTGTATTTTCCTCAATGTGTATTTGTTGGCATCTTTGTCAAAAATCTGATGATTGGAATGGTTACATGGACTTGTCTCTGGGTTCTCTGTTCTATTCCGTTGATCCATGTGTCTGCTTTTTGAGATACGAAAAAAAAGCCATCAGAAAACCTACTACTTAATACAGTTAAAAGATATACAATAATAACGACAATAGCAACAACGACAACAATAATAAAGTGAACAGAAGTACCTTACACAGGTGGATAGCTTCTCCTAGTAGCCATGGGCTGTCAAACAAAACTGTCAGTGCCAGACGTGAGACGCCTCCCTGTAAGTAGCTCAGGGAAGCCTCTGAGGCCCTGAAAGTAGTGCAGGTTATCGCTATGGACTTGATTACCCACCAGAACGGAAAGATAAGACCTCTGGCTGAGGACACTGAGAATTCAAGTTGAAGCTGAAGCAGAAGCTTCCCTCATGCGAGTGCTGAAATGTGCTCTGCACGCTACTGGCAGAGAAGTTACCGATGGGATTACCCAGACATGAATCCTGCATTTGACAACACTGACCCACCAGCCAAGACGTGCCCTTCAATAGTGGTGCAACTGTGACGTATATGGGTAACTGATCTCTCTTTAATTAGATTTAAGGCCCACTCCAGAGGCGAGAACTCACACTTGGTATTGAAAACCAGGTCAAAAGTCCATGGTTGGGAAAACGGTAGGCCTAGGGGAGAACCTGTTATTGCTAACCAGATGTCCTATCAAACTCACTCCTAAGTGTTTATCTTTATATGTATAGATCAGCTCTGTGCTCAGTCCCAGTCAGAGAATCCCTTTTTTCCCTTGTCTTGTTTTTCTTTTTTCTTTTCTTTTTCTCTTGTCCTGTCTTTTCTTTTTGGGCAGTGGGAGGCAGTTAGTAAAGAGAATCGAGTCTGGTCAAGGGCTGAAAACAAGTGACCCGTGAGAGAGAGCTCAGTCATTCATGGGAGGCGTGTGCATCACCCGCTCTGGGGCTCATGGAACATAACAGAAGGTGACACAGAACCAGGGTGGCGAGGAGCACTGTGGAACTCTGTCACCCAGACACGACAAGGCCACTGCTCTCATGAGCTCACGGCAGCTGTGGTCACCTGTACATGATGATGGATGGGGAGGGGCTTGGGAGGCCGCTCCCTTCCCTGATTAGCTGTGGTGCATATCAACTGCCAGCTCAAGGGGAGGAGAGTTGCTGTCTTCCCCCCCCCCCCACACACACACAGCCACAGGGAAGAGATGAAAGGAAGAGGGCCCATAATGGGACTGAGGAAGACACAGGAGGGAAAGGTGTGTACATATGATTAAATGCAATGTATGTGCAAAATGAAAGCAAAACGGAACCCACAGCTTTTAAAAGTCTTTTAAAAATATTTTATTTATTTAATTTTCAAGCAGAGAGAGAGAGAGAGAGAAAGAGAGATGAGAATATGGGTACCCCAGGGCCTCAAGCCCCTGCAAACAAATTCCAGATGCATGCGCCATTTTGTGCATCTGGTTTTATGTGGGTACTGGGGAGTTGAACCTGGATCATGGGGAATCGAACCTGGATTGTTAGGCTTTGCAGGCAAATGCCTTAACTGCTGAGCTAAATAAAATGTATACAAAATATAGAAAGCGAACACCCACAAAAGGTCAAATAGAAATAAATTTTCAGCTAAACTCTCATATGGGATTGGGTCAGAAGACATAAGTGAGGGTAGGGAAGATTTGCAAACAAGTTAGCAGTCTGACTTCATGATGTATTTTGAGGCTTACACCTAAAAACCTACTAAGTATGGCACACACACAGCATCTTCTCGGGCAAGTACAACACGCATGCGGCAGATCTCAAAGCCAGTTTTGAAAAGAATCCCCACCAGAAAGGCATGACAGAGTTACAATGAAAACACCCAGTGGCAGAACTTGGGGATGAAGCTGGAAAAGTAAGTCAGGAAGATCTCGGTGAGGTCATGGGAAACAGGAAAGCACGAGTGAAGTAAAGAGCCAAGGGGAAAAGATGGAGTGAATCAAAGAGCCAACTTCAATCCAGGAAAAACAGCAACAAGAGCAAGTGTAAAACCAAGGAGCTAGTGGGAATGAAAAAACCAAAAACAAAGATGAGAAATGAATAAACGTAAAGAAAACATGCTTAAAGATAACCTTCAATGTCCAAAGTTATTCTGTGGAAAATACGGGGAATGTAGGAAAACATAAAATACATCTACACTATTAAAATGAGAGATGGCCCAGGTAGATAGGAAAGGAAAAAAGAAGATGGTCAACGAAGACACAATGAAAGGTTCTATGGGAAATTACATTAGTAACTATAAATTTTAGATTAAAAAGATAATTCCTTAGAAAACCTAACCAAAACTTAGATCAAGAAAAAAAAAAACAAAAACCAGCACAAGCCAGCTTACGGCCATTTTCAAAAGGCAAAATGAATAGCTTAAGATCTTCCCATTAAGAAAATTAATCCTGGATCATAGATGGGTTGGATTGATTTTTCTAGGAAGAAATAACTACAATATTAAAGAAAGTCTTCCCCGAAGTTGAAGAGAGAATTCATTTCATGAAGTTGTGTGATTTTAATTCCAGAACTGAACAGAACTTGTATGAGCTCATTTATGGACATCGATGCAATCAATTTTATATGCAGTTAATAAAATAGATATGAAATATAGAAAGCAAAACTCCACATAGGTCAAGGGAACATAGATCAGTCTTCCACTGCTATCTCTCTGGAATTGGGTTGGTTAAGAAGACATCAATAAAGGTAAACATTGGTAAATTAAATCCAGCATTGTAGGAAAAGACAGAATCATGTTGTATATACTGGGAGGGGATGCAAAAATTGGTTTAATTATAATATTTTTTTGTAATTTGCCATTTAGCTTATTAGGAGAAAAAGGGCATTTGGATAATCCAAACAGATGGAGACAATACATTTGAAACAACATTCAATATCTATTTATAGTTAACATTACTAGGAAACATGAAATAATTAGCCTGATAAAGTGCACCTTCCCAAACCTCAGCAAATGTTATATCTACTGGCAAAGCATTAGAAGAATCCTATTCAAACAGTGTTGTGTGCTCTGATTGAGAATCTGATCTTGTTGTGGGTTTGTAATATTTTCCAGCTTTCTCAAGAAAGAAGAGGAAGAAAAGGGGAAGGAGAGAGGACATTGGAGAAGAAAGGAAGAAGAGGGGAAGAGAGGGAACTGGGGAGGGAGGAAGAGGGAGAGAAGAGGTGTCACTGCCCACCGCCTGTGGGGGGCAATGATAAACACACACACACACACACACACACACACACACACACACACACACACCGCATATGGGTGGAAGAATGCGCATTCTCTCTTCATTGCTCTCTCTCAGATCTCATTGCTCATACCCCATACTCATACCTCATACCTCATTCCTCACTGTTCATATCTCATTGCTCATATATCTTCATTCCTCTATCTGTTGTTCATATAGCTCTTGCAGATATGCTACAGAATATATATAGAGAGCTCCTTGCCAATCAGGGAGCTATTTATTGGTCTATGACAAGAACCTGTGGGCATGATGTGCAAATAGCCTAATCAGGACTACCTCCTGAAACTCATTAAGCCAAGACCCTCTTGGCAGCCTGTCAGGTGCCGTCTAAGACTAAGCCAGGGGGTGCCTCCAAAGGCCCCCAAAGGTTTTCGCCCCTGACAAGAGGAAAAAAGAAAATGATCACTTGCAAAACATGCAGCTTACACAAAGAAAACTCAAACGAAAGTACAGCCAGTGTAAATATTTAACAAAGTAAATAGATATATAAAATCAATACCAAAACATCCACCACAAACATTTCAGAAATGCATTAAAGTGATACAATTTGCAATCGCCATAAACTATACCAGGAAATAATAAAATAAACAAATGCACGAAGAAAAGCATAAAAGAGCAAAGATCCTGTAATGGTCAAGACACTCCTGAACAAAGCCAGGACTCGATACTGCGCTTCTGAGAATGACTTCATTGTGGCTGGGTCACTCATGCCAACGCTCCTCTGTAAGGGGCCAGACATGGTGGCACAGCCATGTAATCCCAGCTCTTGGGAGGCCGAGGCAGGAGGATGGTGAGTTCTTGACCAGTCTGAGCTCCATACAAGACCTTGTCTCAAAGAAATGTGTTTTGCTCATTACTCAGCTCGTTGGTTCGGTGAGTAAGTCATTTGGATGCCTGAGGATGGATGGAGGCGAGGAACAGAGATACAGGAATTAGGAGACTCTCAGGAGAACAGAAGGCGTTGTCACAAATTCTTGAAGACACTTTAAGGCCATGACACAAAGACTCTGTGTGTCAGACAAAGCATTTACTCAACCTTGAATATTTGTGTGCTCAAAAAATATTTGAAGGGAGCTGGGTGTGATAGTTCAAATCTCTACTCCAAGCACCCAGCCTGGGCTACAGAGTAAATAGCATGTCTGCCTGGGCTGGAGTGGGAACTTGCATCAAAAAATTTATTATTCAATTTTCCAAAGATGGAGTATTTGTTCCATATGTAAGTTTCTTATATCACAGTCAGTCAACAACATGAATACTTTGTCCAGTGGCTATATTTATTTTAATCTTTTCTTTTATTAATAGAATAGACACCATTCTCCTCCCCCTTCTTTCATTCCCTCTGACTTCTCCCCTGTTAAGAGTCAACCAAAAGGTTTCTAAGATTCCAGTGAAAGAAAGTCTTCCTGATAGCAGCACTACCGTTCTTAATATAAGAAATTGGATTTGTGTAAAAAAAATGACAAATCGTATGGGGCTGGCAGGAAATAAAGAAATGACGGTTCAGTACTCTGTCCTAGAAAGCAATGGGATTTAGGGTGAGGGGAAGGCAGGTGTAGACACGCAGGGTGCATCAGTCAGTAGACACTGTGTTGGCACAAGGGGTCAACCTTGATGGCAGCGGGACGCCAAGCAGAGGTAGAATGAGCATGTGTTCACGTGTTCACGTGATGTCACGCAGATGTCTTTGGTATTCCTCAGCCTCCAGGGCTGGGGTCTGGTGGGTCTGCCAGACAGAGGGCACTGTGTGGGTGAGGATTTACTCACTTGCTTTTGGGATTGGCATAGGACAGAAGCAGCGTTTGGAGATATGGTCCACAGTGACAGCTAGCCTGGTCAGATGAGGGGCATGTGCCAATCACACGAGGACACGGCTCCCTCTGGGAAGCAGAGGGCATCTGTGGAGGGGTTCAACCTACTTCTGTGTCTTGGTAGGAGTGGTCACGTCGAAGGCTCTGTCAATCACACCTGTGTGTGTTTTTAAACAATTTTATTTATTTATTTAAAAAATTTTTATTGTCCGTAATGAGTTACATTATTCAGTGGGCAAACAATGAGTTGTTATCCCCAATTTCCCAATGCCCCCCCTCCCCATCCACAATCAGCTGGATATCCTCCTCCGTGGGCCGTCTGGATCACCTGTGGCAGGGGACCATGAATAGCCTAGTATTCAGCCCAGTTCTCCTGGCCCAAGTGTGTTGTTAGTGAGGGGTGCCATGCCTCTGGATACTCTCCCTGACCATGGCTCTCACAATTTTTCCGCCCCCTCTTCCACTCAGTTCCCTGAGTCGTGGTGGGTGAGTATTAAGGCTGCTTTAATGTTGTGAACAATTTTTTTAATTTTTAAAATGTTTATTTTAAGCAGAGAGAGAGAGAAGAGAGATAGAGACAGAGAAAGAGAGAGAGAGAAAAAAAACAGACACACCAGGGCCTCCAGCCACTGCAAACAAACTCCAGATGCACGTACACCTGGCTTATGTAGGTGCTGGGGAATTGAACCCAGGGCCTTAGGTTCTGGAGGCAAACGCCTTAGCGGCTGAGCCATCTCTTCAGTCCACACTTGTATGTTTGATTCCCAGTATTTTACCAGCTTTTCATATAATATGTGTGAAATTTGTCAGACTCACAGTGGACTCGTCTGTGGCACACTGTAACCCACCCAGACAACAAAGCCCAGGTTGTGAGGAGGGTCTTCACACACACTGCCTGGGATAAGTAAGGGTCATTACAAAGACCAGAGGGACCCTTGGGGCAGCTGCCTGTGGATTCCTCTAAGGACTGCCAACCTGCGTCTCAAGGGCAGCCAGCTGGCATAGAAGAAGCCTTGTTGGAGGTAATCTAGTCACCACTAATGAATTCAGTTTTAGCTATCAGCTCTTTGTCTCAAAATGACTTAGATGAGCTCCCTCATTGGACCCCTGCAGATCCTTGGTGGCCCTTCCTCTGTGAGTATGCCCCTGGTTCCAGGTGGCACCCATGTTCTGAGTGTGCCCCTCTGTGTGCCCGTGGTCCCCAGTGGCACACGTGTTTTGCACTAGCAAATATTTTTGCTGATTCCCAAATAACCTCTGTGCTTGGACAACCCTTTCTCGCTGTTGTTATTTAGGTGGGCATATCAGGTAGGCAGACGCTCTTCATTTTTTATTGAAAATATTTTATTCATTTATTTGAGAGAGTGAGGGGGGATGGGCATGCCAGGGCCTCCATCCACTGCAAATGAACTCCAGACGCATGTGCCACTTTGTGCATCTGGCTTTTTTATGTGGGTCCTGGGGAATTGAACTTGGGTCCTTCTGCTTTACAGCCAAGCACCTTAAACCACTGAGCCATCTCTCCAGCTCTCATTTAGATCTGTGATCTAGCTTTTAGTGGAAACTTCCAGAACGGAAGAGGACAAGTTGTGAACCTTGGCTTGGATTCACTCACAAATGAGTCAGAAGTTACAAGAAAACATTTTTCCAAAACAGAAAAAGTGACATTTCTTTTGTTAGCCAAGGAATTTTTTAAAAAAAACATTTGTGTTTATCTCTGCCCAATAATAAGGAACTCTTCAGCACAGAGAATAAGAGACAAAAACTTTAACTTTCCTTTCAAAAGGTTCATGAGATTGACACACATTGTTTGGAGACCTACCATCCAATCTCCTCCTAATTATTCTAAAAGAAAAATAAAAAAGGAAAACTCATGGATTCACTTTTAATTTTTTGAGTTTGCCTGAAATTGCTTTTTTGTGAGGGTGTAAAACTTCTTAGTGCTCCTACCTGTGGGTCCTTTGGGGCAGCCGAGGCTGAAAGAGGGTCCAACTTGACTGGGACCCTGAAGAATTCCAACCCTGGGGGAGGGAGGGAGGGAGGCCTGCTGCTGGGGAGCTTCAGGAAGCAGAGATGCCAGGAAGGTCGGTGTGCTTCTAGCTGTCCTGAAAATGGAGCCCAGGCACATATTGCTAAGTAGTATTAGTGAGCTCCTCATACTTCCCTCCCTTCCTCCCTCCCTCCCTCCCTCCTTTATTCCCTCCCTTCCTCCCTTCCTCCCTCCCTTCCTCCCTCCTTTCTTCCCTCCCTCCCCTCCCTC
>PVHP010046259.1:0-13355 GCA_004024765.1 Zapus hudsonius | reverse complement strand
GCCAGTGTTTGGCACACCTTCCTGCCGCTGTTTGCAGTGCTGTGGCAGAGGTGATGTCCAGCCCTCTGCTCATGCCATCGTTTTCCCTGCCAGGATGGAGTCCCCCCTCGAGTCCGTAAGCCAAATAAACCCATTCCTCTACAAGCCACTTTTGTTTGGGTTCTTTCTGCGCAGCAACTAGAAAGCTGACTGCAACAGTCCATAAGTGGGAAGTGTTATGAAAAAGAGCAAACCATTTATCATTAGAAAAAGTTCACCTCAAGGCCAATGCTTCTGGATGTTCTATCAGCATTCTTGCCTTGATGGAGAGTCTGAGGGAATTTAAAGTGACGAAATCATTTTTGAGATAAGACAACACAGCATAGAATAGGACAATTCAACTTTGAAAATATTGTCATCTTTCTTTTCTCTTTTGCAGTTTCTAATTTAGCATTATCCAACAGAAACAAGTCCAGTATAATTTAGAATTTCATTTGATTCACATAAAAATGAAAAGAAACGGGTGAAATTTGGTAATCATAGTTTATTCATGTATTTATTGTGCCACAAGCTTTTATTTGCTTAAGTGACCTTAGACAAGATGTGGGTTTTTTGTCTTTCTTAGCTCATATAAAATGATGATAATTTATGCAGTCCTTAAAAGCCTATTTCAATAGAAAAATGAAGTAAGTAGGTTAATGTTAATTGACATGTTTTTAAGGCTTCATTTTTCTAGCTAAATTTTCTCAAGTGGAGCATAACTTAAATATAACACTGAAAATTTACTTTACATATTTAGTTTAATAATGTCAGCATATTTATACTAACTTCAAAATCACGAGTTAGAGACATATAGACTTTAAAGTTCTAATCTTACTAAGTATATAAACCTTAGCAAATAAATCAGTTACCTCTTTAAAAATTGCAGCTTATCTCCTAAAGTTATTGTGATAATAGGACTAAGTGATGGTGTCTAGCATTCAGTTTGACCACGGTCAGAATTGATGGACTATGAAATCGTTCAGAGCAGGCTCTTTGTGAACAGGAGCTATGATGTTTCCTACAGAACACTGAGCACCATAAAAACATTTCAAATTTTGAACAATATCAGCTCAATCCATGTTGTTACCACTTTTGAGATAAAACAACACAGCACAGAATAGGACAATTCAACCTTGAAAATATGATCATCTTTCTGTTCTCTTTTGCAGTTTCTAATTTAGCATTATCCAACAGAAACAAGTCCAGTATAATTTAGAATTTCATTTGATTCACATAAAAATGAAAAGAAACGGGTGAAATTTGGTAATCTCTGTGTCCATTTAAAACACAAAAGGTAGTAAGTATATAAGAAAGTCATTATCTCTTAACCCCTTCCACCCAAGTCTACTCTTCCTTGAGGCAAACTGTATAACCTTTATTCTCTCATGCTTGTTCGACACATTCCTGGGCCAATCAAAGCTCATTCATGAGAAAACTCATTCTCCTAAACTGCAAGCACACATTTGTGGGTGAAAGCAAGTCATTGTAAGAGGAAAATATCCAGAAGGTGTGGAGATGGCTCAGTGGGAGTGGGGATCTGAACTTAGACCCCAGCACCCATATAAAAGCTGGAGTATGGAAGAATGCTGGAGAGGTAGAGATGGGAAGAGCCCTAGGATTTGCTGGCTAGTCTAGACAAATTGGTTAGCTATGAGTATAGTGAGAGATCCCTGTCTCAAAAATAAGACGGAAAGAGACTGAGGAAGAAAGCCACTTTGACATCTGGCCTTTACATGGACACACACATGTGCGCATGTGCTATCTCTCTCATGCACATGTATATAAACATGCATATATATACGATTAAAAGTTAAAAAGAAGAAAATGTTCCCTAATTAACTGACTTCTGAAGAACTTAGTCTGCACTCAGGCATCACTTTCACTATGCCAGTGTGTTCAGGATACAATGTGTTCCTTTAAAAGAAGTGATTCAATACTAAATGATTTTGAGAAGCACTGTGGGAAAATATATGAAACTTTAACAGATGATTTTTATGATGATGTAATAAAATTTGTATGATGTGAATTACCTTATACTATAATTTTTGGCAAGGAGTTTTTTTTTCCACAAAAGCAATAACATACTTGATAGAAAGCATGGAAAAAATAATATCAACCAGGAATTATGGAAAACAAAGAATTTTAATACTTTATGGCTGTCATTTGTCAACATGCAAGTATCAATATATCTTTGGATTGTACTGCGTTAGAATGTTTAATTTTTAAATATGCTATTTGAGTTGTTATCTTGGGTTTCTTTCAAAAAATTATCAAATGGTCTTTGTTTCCAATAATTTTTGAAATGGCTCAAAATATATACCAGGCGTGGTGGCAAACACCTTTAGTTCTAGCACTTGGGAGGCTGAGGAAGGAGGATCACCATAAGCTTGTGGTCAGCCTGAGAAAGCGTGAGACCCTGCTTCAAAAAAAATATATATATATATATATAAAGTAAACTCTGAAAAACATTGGAGATGCTCTACATACTAAAGTATTCAACATGCAGCCAGGATTTAATTCTTTATGTAAAAATAAACAAGCATATCCACCTCATTAGTATGTAAATTTTCTTTCATCTCTAATATTAATAAATGAGACAGAAAGATAGCCCTTGGTAGATTACATCTCACTGGAAAATCTAAAATATAACAAATCCCAGCGGCCTGGGGACAGGACTTGCAGATTCAAGTAGAAAAAGGAAAGAAAGCTTTCCTTTTACTTTACAGCCTTACCACATGCTGCAGTCAATGTTTTGTTACTGGGAGAAAGAACCCTACCAAAAGCAGCTTGGGGAAGGAAAGGGTTTATTATGGCTTACAGGTTCGAGGGGAAGCTCCATGATGGCAGGGCAAATGATGGCATGAGCAGAAGCCGGACATCATCTCCTGGCCAACATTAGGTGGACAACAGCAACAGGACAGTGTGCCAAAGACTGGCGAGGGGAAGCTGGCTATGACACCCATAAGCCCACCCCAACAACTGCCATCAGCTGGGAATCAAGTATTTAGAACACAAGTTTATGGGGACACCTGGATCAAGCCACCACACCGTATCTCAGCACTACTTTCTATAGCAAGTGTGTTAGTTTCTGCTGCTATACCAACACCTGAGAGAATCAACTTAATAGCAAGGGGAAAGGTTTATTTCCTTTTACAGTTTTGGAGATTTCAGTTCAATATTAGTCTGTGTGTTTGTTTTTGGCCCCATTACTTTTGGGCCTGTGAATCAGTATATTATGCTGGGAAGTGGCTGAGGAGCAAGCTTCTTGCTTCATGGAATCAGGCAAGCAAAAACCATGAGGGGCAGGGCTAGGGTTCCAGTGGTCCTCCAGAGGCCATGCCCTCAATGATCAACTTCCTCCCCCCCCCCCCCACTTCCCCTTGTAAAAGCATCACCACTTCCCAGCAGTGTGACAGGTTGGAGACCAATCCTTTAACACATTAACATATGAGCCTTTGGGGGAAACTTCAGATCCAAACTATACCAAAGAGATAAACAGAAAACTCAGGTTTCTATTCTCGAGGATTTTACTGTAACATTACTGATTCTGAATTAATGTTTTTTTTTAAATAGTCTCAGTAATAGTTGTTTATAATTTTTAAAGGGTCTCCAGTTTTAATTCACTGGAACAAAGCCACTGTTTAATGATAAGTATTATACAACTTGGAGGAGAAAGATGTTTAAAGTAGTGAACTTCTAATTTTATGTTGATGAAAATATGCTTAGATGGCCAGGAGAACCTGGCTAAATACTAGGCTATCCATGGTCCCCTGTCACAAGGACTGATCCAGACGACCCATGGAGGAGGTTATCCAGTGGAGGGGGGAGGGGAGGGCAGTGGGGAATTCGGGATAACAACTCATTGTTTGCCCACTAAATGTTGTAACTCATTATGGACAATAAATTAAAAAAAATATGCTTAGAACACTTTATGATCATATGTTTAATTCTCTCCCCTTAATGGAGTCTAGTAAATTTATCTTCAGGCAATTCTTAGAGAGAGAGAGAGAGAGAGAAAGAGAGAGAGAGAGAGAGAGAGAGAGTTTTGGTCTGTGGTTTTGATCAAAACACTATTTTGAAATATATATATTTAAAAAAAACACCATGATTCTACATTAAAGGATCTGCAGGTGAAAAAATCAAAACTCAGACTTCAAATGACCATATGTTGTATTTTTCACAGCATGATGTGGCAGGGGTTAATGATTTTGATCTTTTCATATTTTTAATTTCTTGAAGCATATCAAGCCAGTGGAAATGGGCCAAATTGTCTTTTATGTTAGACCACTTGGGGGATTCCTCAGTAATGCATGCTAAAGATATAACTCGGGAGCTTCTTTTTCCCAAGTGGGCAGTGTGCCACATGGTCCTATGTTCAGATGCCTGGCTTCCCACGAAGAGAGAAAACTGCCAACAAAGTGGCCTGACAGGTACTGTGATGTCACCTACTGTAGATGAGACTTCCCACCGAGAAGATGAGACTGAAGACTGGAAGTTCAGAGAGAAGAGCAGAGGAACCTTTTCACAACAGTACTTACCAGAAGATCGTTTTAGGGGGCTCTTTCTTTCTTTGTTTACTTATTTACTTTGTGATTCCCCGGGCTCTAACTCGGGGCCTCCTGCACCATAGGCCAGCCCAGCATCACTAAACTACATCCCCCACCCAGGAGCCCATGTTAACTTGGCCAAGTTCTAGTGACTTCTTGGCTGTTGCTTATACACCATTCCCAGTTACATACTGTTGTTAACGGGGCTAAGGGTGGATAAATGCATCAATGTTCACAGAGGTCCCTTTTGCCATATGTAAAGTCTAGTTGTTTTACTAGTCTTTTTTTTCAGCTTTGATACAGTGCATCTTTATTGAGAAATATGAGGGTAAGGTAGCAGATGCAGAAAACAGTAATGACCGTTTAATATCCTGCTAACCCAAGGCATTCTTCATTTTAGCAATATTTCTCTAGACCTTTTTTTGCTTATACACATATCTGTTTACATTTAATCTTTTTGAGACTATGTTTCTTAAAACCATAGCTAAGTGGTTTCTACATTATTACAATTTGAAATCGCATCTTTTCAAAGTCATTACACCAGACACATTGAAAAGAGCACTGCAGAATGATCCCAATGGTTCTTCTGGTGTTGAGAAGTTCATGGGAGGCGTGAGATTGGAGATCTCCACTTGAGATCTCCTGCAGTCTGAATGGATCCTCACTTTGAATCCACTCACATAGATGCCTGAGGCAGGCTGTGTCTTGCTGGGGGTGATGGCCTTCACCTCCTTATGTGCTCACAGGGTAGAAGTCATCACCAGGCACAAGTCTCCAGGACAGTCACAGTCTACATTGGTAAGGATCTGCTGTACACATGATTTTATTTTGTATGTGTGTTGTGTGAGGTGTATGTGAGTGTGTGAATGTGTGTGATCGTGTGTGCAGGTGCAGATGGGTGTACATGTGTGTGGAGGCCAGTGATCGACCCCAGGTGTCTTCCTTGATTGTTTTCCACCTTACTTTTTTATGAGTGAGGGGATGGGTGTGCTCCAGGGCTCCCAGCCACTTCAAACAAACCCCAGATGCATGCACCACTTTGTGCATCTGACTTCACATGGGTACTGGGAAATTGAAATTGTCATTAGCATTGCAGGCAAGTGCCTTAACCCCTGAGCCATCTCTCCAGCCCCCACCTTACTTTTTGAGTCAGGCTCTTCACTGAACTCTGAGCTAACCAAATGGGCTGGTCAGCAAGTCCCAGGATCCTCCCATCTCCTCCTCAGCACTGGGATTACAGGCATGTACCACCATGCCCAGCTTTTATATAGGTGGTGGTAGGGTCTAAATTCAGGTCCTCATGCTTGTATGGCAAGTACTTTACCTACTGAGCCATCTCCCCAATCCCATGAACATGATTTTTGATGCTTATTCCTCCAGCCCCAATCCTTGGTTGCAAACAGTACTCTTGATAATTTAAAAAATTAATTTAAAAGAGTGGTTAAGAGCATTTCCTGTGCAAGCATGAGGGTCTGAGTAGGCTGAGTTCAATACCCAGGACCCACATAAGCAGCTGGGTGTGGCCATGAATTTCTGTAACCCCAATCCTGTTCCAGAAATTGGAGACTCACAAGGGCTCATGAAAAAATGGCAAGTTTCTGGATCAGTAGGGGACTCTGGCTCATAAGAGTGATTGAGGAGGGCTGATGTTCCCCTTCATTCGAGGCAGGTTAGCACACCCTGCCTCAGGCAAGCACACAGGGTGCTGCATGGCCATATACACATAAACAACACACACCACAGTGTGCGGGTACACACACACCATAGCACATCACACACTCACACAAAATAAACCAATTTAAAATTAAATTTACATGACTGTGTTCTTCTCTTGGAAATCCCAAGGGCCTGGCTTGAAAAGTTCTCACCACCAATGCTAAATAGGGGCAGTGCTGCTGGATTCTTCATGGCCGCCGTAGAGTGGGGGTAATCTTCTGGCTACACCACTACACCCAGCAAAATGGATTTTAAAAAATTATTTAAAAAATATTTTTATTAATTCACTTGAGAGAGACCATGGGCATGCCAAGGCTCCTTGCCACTGCAAATGAACTCCTGACACATGCTTCATATTGGGCATCTGGCTTTACAAGGGTACTGGGGAATTCAGAGTTTGCAAGCAAGTGCCTTTAACTATTAAGCCATCTCTCCAGCCACCAGAATGGATTTTTTTTATAGGTAACTATCTCCTTATCAAGCTTTTGAATTGAAGTTTTATTAAATGAGTCTGGTTGGTAGAGTATATCCATGCCCTTGTCACCAAAGGAGAGTGGAAAACTAAGTTGGGGATTTTTAACTCAACAACAGATAGATGCGCTAGAGAAATGGATCAGCAGTTAAAGGTGCCTGCTTGCAAAGCCTGATGGCCTGGATTCTACTCCTCAGTATCCATGTAAAGCCAGATACGCTAAGTGGCACATGCACCTGGATATTATTTTTGGAGTGGCAAGAGGCTTTGGTGTGCCCATTCCTCCTCCCTGCTCTCTCCTTACAAACTTGGGCATGGTGGTAAGTTAATAATTCCAGAACTCAGAAGCCTTAGGCAGGAGGATCAACAGAATTTGAGGTCAGCCTGGACTACATAGTCAGACACTGTATCAAAAAGAAATGAAAAAAAAAAACCAAAGAAAAGTAAAGAACAGGTAAATTTTAAGGTGAGATTTTTTTTCTACCCTAATGGAAGACTGTTCAGATGAGGCTGAGCAGACAAAGAGTGTCACAAGTCCAGTACAGCTACATAATGATAGATTACATACTTGTTTCATAATTTATTCAATCAGTCTTTTGTTGCTGGGTCATTTAAACATGTTTTAATATTTCAAGATTCACATAAGAAAATGAACCTTTTTATAGATGTGATGTATTTCCACCAGTGGGTATGAGAGCCCCTCACTAGCACTGTTTGTTTCTGGGTTTAGCTATAGTTAATTCATGTTTCAAATAATATTTATGATAAGCCAGACATACTGGCACACTCCACAACCCCAGAGAATGAGAACAATGTGGACTTTGGTGAGAGCTCAGATGCTAAAGTGCTTGGTTTGCACTTTTGATACCCAGAACCTAAATAGAAATTGCTAGGCATTGTGGTGTTTATCTATAAACCCAGTGCTAGGGAGATGGAGACAGGAGGATCTCTGTGGCTTGCTGGCCAGCTAACCTAATTTAACTGACGAACTTTGGGCCAATGAGAGGCCCTGTCTCAAAAAAGTGGGGGGGATGATACCCAAGGTAGGTCTCTACCCTCTGCATGCACCTGCACATATAGGAACATACATACACACACACACAAATATTATGAGAATAAAAGTATTAACCCTGAATAAAATTCCAGAACAAGAAACAAAACTGTGGAATACAACATGGGAACCCCAATGAAGCATGTCCTCTCCCACAGATTTCCTTAGAAAATGTCATCTCCTTAGAAACAAGCAGAAAATATGAATAAAGTAGACAGTAGTTGGGTGAATGAATAGTTGGTACCTGGCTGTTCCCCCCCCCCCAGAGTTCTTTAAGGTCCTTAGAGAAGACCTAGAATACCTTCCATATATTGTGTTTTTTTATTTTCTAAAAATCCTTTGACTTTTGAAGGACAGACACCCTTGCACCTGGATAGAAAAAATATAAAAGCCACTTAGACATTCGGAAGTTGTCGTGAATATGTGCGTGTCCCCCACTGAGCCATATACTTAGATGATCCTTTAACTTCTCCAGCTTCTGTTAGTCCTTCATATTATAGCTGCTCATTTAGGTTGTGATTTGACTCAGTTTCTGGTTTCCACGCCATTCCTTATCCACTTCCCTTATCCTCCTTGAACAACTTTTAGTATCAAAGTAATTCTGGTGTCAGCATTTTTACTATTGTTATTGGCATCAGGCCCTATCTTCACCCAACTCTTGCTCGAATGTGTGGGACTTGACGTTATTGATAACTTGGATGGAAACAATGATGATACGTAAATCAGATTTATGGATGGCATAAAGCCAAGAGAACAACAAATATATTGGATGACAGAATTGGGACAAAGATTTCCACAGGCTGGAACAAATTACTAAACTAACCAGCATACATTAGAGCTGAGTGGAATTCTGAGCTTACTTTTAGAACTCAACTGTGTAAGCACAGAATGGTAGTCATGCTACTATGGAAGTGAAATAAGTTTAAGCAGATTACATTTCATATGAGTCACTGGAGGTCCACTAAGTACACTGAGAGGTGTCATTAAAAACAACACAATAATAGCAAATTCCAACCTCTACCAACTTTAATATGGCATTAAGTTCCACTGACAGACACAAAGCAGATCACAATGGAGAGATGCCAGCACACTGGCCCAGCCAGGCCACATAACACTTGTAAGGTAAGTGGGGAGATGCCAGCTCACTCCCCCAGGCTAGCCACACAGCACCTGGAAGATAAGTTTCAGTCTGAGTGTAATGAAGTGAAGATAGACAGGTAAATAAGTTTATTGTACTGCTCCCCCTCCCTTTTAATCTGGATTCTGTCCTACTGAGCTGCTGGTGACCTTTTTACAAGCAATGGTCACATTTTCTGTCTTATCAGACCTGAGCTTTTCTTCTATACTTGACATGTTGATTGCTCCCTCTCTCAACTTGTATTGTCTGGATTTTCAGTCTTATGCCTTTTTTAGAACTCTTTCTTTCTCTCCCTGTGCTGCACAGATAGTGTCCTAAATTTCCTAGCTCACTTTTTTGTAGGTTTTCCAAGGAAGATGCTCTATTCCCATAGATTCAACTTCGGAATGCATCCTTTTGACCCAAGCCCTTATTTCTAACTTCCTCTTTTAAAAAAAAAAACTCTTGTTCTGTTTGTCTAATAATGACAGGGGAAATAGTCAATTAATAAATGCCTGTTTACAAAGTGTCCAAGGAAATAAAAAGTGTCAAAAGGAAGTAAATGAGGCCACTGTAGTGAAGGGTTATGCAGTCTAGAAGCCCTTAGAGATAACGCTTTGCACAAAGCACTTGCTTTTTCTGAATTGTATTCTGAGAACGGGGATTTTCTTGAAAGAATGGATTCACACAATCTGGGGTCAGAAATGGAAAATGCATGTTGGTGAGCTCCACTTTTAGAAATAAGCAGTGGACTAGAAACCATGAGTTTTCCCCTTACTTTCTGAAATGGATTCAAAAGACATAACGGTAGGCTTGTAAACATAATTTTTTTATTGTTTCAGAGTTTTTCAAAAATTTACCCCCCCCCCCATTTATCTTCCCATAGTATTTAGAAGCAAAACCTTGAGCAAGAAGGAGGAAGAAGAAAGAAGGAAGGAAGGAGAATGATTCCTTTAAAGAATTCCTTTACAGTAGAAGCAGGTCAGGCTTGAGAGACAGAGTGAGCAGAAAAGAGTGAGACCTGCAGGCAGAGACAACGGAGGGGGATGAGGAGGGTTTTGAAAAACTCATTTCAAGGAAAAGAGGAAACCACAATGGACTAATTTGTGTAAAAAGAAAAACAACTCAACATGGGAATTTAAAGCCCTGTCACATAAGTCAAAGAGGAACATGAATAGGAGTGGACAAGGGTTGGAGGAGAGGGGAGGAGAGAGAGAAAGAAGAAAAAGAGGGGGGCCTATTTGGGACTCTTCTGCCAGGTATCTAAGTTTGGAGGGTGTTGGAAGCCATCATGAGGAAAAGGCCTTAGAATGTTTGGATCCAGCCCCAGCCCACAGAATTTCACCTGTAAGTGGCTATTGTGGTTGTTGCTGGTGCCCAGGAACAGAAGATCTTTGTGCTGGAACTATGACAGCTAGCTGGACATGAACATGAAATGCAGTCCTTAGGGAGACAGCAGCTTTCCCATCCTTAACAAGGACTGAACGGTAAGGCAGGTCACACAGGAATCCCAGGCACAAACCATGCTTCTTCACCATGTAAATGGTGTTTCCTCACCCCATGGGTGCATGATTCCATGAATATATGAGCGTCTAGACATTTCAAGAAAACCCTCTCCTCCAAAAGTTAACCATCTGCTTATGAGTCAAAACACATAGGAAATCATTAAAATTTAGTCAAATTGGCACATAGTTAAATGCCAAAATCAATGTCAGCATTAACAGCCAAAGGAATTCAAAAAAGAAAGCTTGAAATGGTGCTGGGAACACAATGTAAGTCCTCGTGAGGTTCCATGGGAAAAGAACCAGCTTGGTGAGGTGACACACTCAAAGTGTGGAAATGGGGCTGGAACACTGCTCAGTGGTGGAGAACGTCCAGCATTCTTGAGGTCCTAGGTTCAATTCCCAGCACCCACCCCAAAAAAGATGTAGAATTGTATTATAAGCCGTACTGTTTTAAACTTGCTAAGTACAGCATATTCTAATGAGAAAACTGGAAGGACAATATCAGTGTCAAGTGGTGTTAAGAATGTTGTGGGGAGGGGGGGGTTCTCGGGAGATGGCTCTGTCTAAAAAACAAAAAAAAAAAAAGCCTGATGGCCTGGGTTCAAGTCCTCAGCCACCATGCAAAACCAGACCCAAAAAGTGGAACAAGCATCTGGTGTTTGCTCGGATCAAGAGACCTCCCCCCCCCCTCCCGTCCCCCATCCCCCACAACACATGTGCAAAAAAATATATTAAAAGGAATGCATATGAGAGTTTGACTCCCAGAACCCACATAAAGATGGACACTTTCATGGGGATCAGTAATCTCAGTGCTCTTGGAGGAGAGGAAGGAGGAGATGGGAGAATTGCCTGGAAGCCTGAGGGCCAGCTAGGCTGGCAAGCACACTGGTGAATGAGAGAACTTGCCACAGATGAGGTGAAAGATGGGGAAAAACAGAGAGTGGTATGAATATGCCCACTCTCACAAAAAACACATGGAGAGAGAGAGAGAGAGAGAGAGAGAGAGAGAGAGAGAGAGAGAGAGAGAGAGAGATTGCAAGTATGAGGACCTGAGTTTGATCCCTAGAACTCAAATGTCAAGCAGGGTGGTAGAAGCTCATGATCCCAGTGAGGCAGAGACAGGAAGTTTCCTGGGGCTCACTGGCCTAATGGATGAATTCCAGACCAAAGAGAGACCTGCTTCAAAAGTACTTCCTCCCCAGCCTTCCTGAGGCCCAACCCCCAAGGTCCTCCTCTACCTCCACACTCACATGTGCAATACACACATGCATTGTTTTGAAAAGAGTGTTATGTCCTGGGCTCCTATTTCCAGATAAAGGAGGTGGTCAGTGGGTGTTTGCTTTAGGGTAATGAAGAAGGAAGGATACTAACCAGTGAACAAAGGTTTTAACTAGAATCTTTACTTGTTTGCTGGCAGAAAAATGAATTTCTCTCTTGAATTTTTGGGTAGAGGGAGATTTTTTTGTTTTTGTTTTTTGAGGTAGGGTCTCACTCTAGTCCAGGCTGACCTGGAATTCACTATGTAGTCTCAGGGTGGCCTTGAACTCATGGCAATCCTCCTACCTCTGCCTCTTGAGTGCTGGGATTAAAGGCATGCGCCACCACGCCCAGCTTGGGAGATTTCGAGAAAGGAAAAAGTTTCCTTCAAAAGGGGAGACATGTTGTTAGTTATACTCCAAGGACTGTAGCCTTGTCTGAAAACTGTAGTGGTTAAGTGCTGTTGTCAACTTGGTCAGATTAGGAATCAAGTAACAGACAGTCTGTGAGGGCATTTCCAGGACAGATTAACTAAAGGAGGAAGACCTTCCCCCAAAGTGGGTGGCCCTTCCACTGGAACACTGTATATAAAGAAGCTCTGAGGACCAGAGAGATGGCTTATCAGCCAAAGGCATTTGCTTGCAAAGCCTGATGGGTCAAGTTCTGATCATGGCTGGGGAGGGGGGACATTGGGGAACGGGGGATAACAACTTATCGTTTGCCCATTAAATAATGTAACTCATTGTGGACAATAATAAAAAAAAATAAAACCTTAAAAAAGTTTTAAAAAAGAAAAAAAGCCTCATTTAAATCTTTCTCCTTATAAAAGTTTATAAATTCTTTTTTTTTAAGTTTTTAAAAAGATTTTATTTATGTATTTCAGAGTGAGAAAGAGGCAGAGGGAGAGAAAGAGAGAGGGAGAAGGAGATAAAAGTTTATAAATTCTAAAAGACATTTAATAGACAATTCATTTTCAAAACCAATACAAACATGAAGATTTTTTGATAAATCAAATGCTTAGAGTTGGAAATGACATTCACCCAGTAGTGATTTTGACTACTGCAGCACATGGGCTTTGGGTGCTCAGTGGTTATAGGTACTTGCTTGCAAAGCACATTGACCTGGGTTCTATTCCCCAGTATTGATGTAAAGCCAGACTCACAAAGTGGCACATGCACCTGGCCCTGGCACTACCATATTGTCTCTCACAAATAAATACATATAAATGAATGAACAAAATAGGCTCTAGGAAAGTGTTGAAAGTGATCATAGTTGGCTGGGGATCTGCAGGGTTAGTACAAGAATGTGGGTTTTAAGAGTCATATGATTCCTGGTAAGATAGACTGATGGCGTGAATGACCCTGGTTAATGGCTTCCTGTCCAACTTTGCTCTTCTCCCATTGCTTGAAACTTGGCTGACCTTTTGGCTTACAATGGACGATAGACCATGGAAGAAATGGTGCAACAGTTTTTTTTTTTCCAGTATTTCTTTTTTTTTTTTAATATATATTTATTGTCCATAATGTGTTACATTATTTAGTGGGCAAACCATGCGTTGTTATCCCGAATTCCCCAATTCCCCCCCTCCCCATCCCTGATCAGTTGTATATCCTCCTCTGTGGGCTGTCTGTATTAGTCCTTGTGGCAAGGTATCCTGTATATCTTAGTA
>PVHP010046258.1:0-13369 GCA_004024765.1 Zapus hudsonius | reverse complement strand
ACTGCCCAATGCAGCTATTCTTGGATGATTCTCTCAGGTGGTTAATCACTGGGATTAATTAGCTAGCAGCTACTGATCTTTTCCCTTGATTTTTCCTTGCACATCGCCAAGTATTTTTCTCAAATCAGGCTGCACACATCTGCAAATTAACTACTGACGCTTGCCCCTGAGGAAAGGATGCACACAGGTATCCTCTATATTAGGAGGAATCATGCTCTGAGTACTGAGTGAGGCAGTGACTCGAAAAATACATTTGTTGCCACCCACACCTTCTCCCACTGACAAATGCTTTGGCTCATGGGGCCAGAATTCAAGAATTCTATTCCAAAAAGAAAATGCATTTACTGAAATAAGGGGAGGGGAGGGAGAAACAAAGAAAAGGCTGTCAGAGAGGTAACACCTGCTTCAAACCCAAGATCTAATTATGCCCAGACCCCTAAAATAGTACTTTCCAAAGCAACCAAGAGTTGCTGTCTTAAATCAGCACAGGTGTCAAAGTGGGCCCATATAGTTAAACATTTCTGGTCATGAAGCTGGCAGGCAAGGACATATGAAGAAGCTTGCTAGAACTGGGCAAAAATCTCCTCTTTATATCTCTGTATTATCATCTGCTTAAGAATACCACCCACTCTCTGCAGTACCATGTCAGCGATGCCTGCCAGGACTCTCAGGTACCTGGGCTGACTTTTGAACTCTTCCACCCTCTCTCTATTTTACTCTCCTGCATCAGGGTCTTGCTATATGATCCATTTCAACCTTGTGTCCTTGACTCTACTCCCTTAGGCTGCTGAGTCAAGTACTGAGATTAGAGGCATGTACCACTGTGCCTGGCTCATTATTAATCTTTTAAATGTTTTATTTCTTAATTTTTTAATTATTAACATTTTTATTTATTTATTTGGAAGCAGAAAGGGAGAGAGAAAATAAGAGACAGAGAGAGATCGAATGGGTTGCAAAGGCCTCTAGCCACTGCGAATGAAATCCAGATGAATTGGACACTCTGGCTTTTCTTGGACACTGGGGAATTGAACCCAGATTGGCAGGCTTTGCAGGCAAGGGTCTTAATTGCTAAGCCATCTATCCAGCCCTCATCATTCATTTTTAAAGAGACACTTTAAGTCTGTTTCTGTGTTGTGGGGAAAGGGCAAAAGAACCAGAAGTAGTGAGTCATTATCAAATAAATACAACCCATTTATTCCCTATGTACCTTATGATTATGTTCATCATATTTTACTTTCATCTTTTCTTGATTCTTTAACAATTTTATTATCTTTTTCACAATTTCATACAAGTATATATTTATCATATCCCCATGACCATCTCTTATCCTACTTCCCCTCAACCTCTTTGGCTCCCCAACTCTTCATCCCATTTTCTTTCTTTTCCCTCTTTTAATACTTTTTTATAATTTCACACATATAAACAACTCTATTTTGAAGATATATTCCTTATTTTCCTCTTTTCTCCCACTCCTACTTTTTCTGAAACCCTTTTTTCCCAAAACAGTGGTGACTTTACACAGGAGAGTGACTCCCTCTCTCACAGCAATATTGAGCTGTCATTAGTTCCTCAGAGATCTCTGTGGCCTCATGAGCCTGTCCCCTCCAGGACACAATACTGACTGTCCTCCTCTCGTTCAGGACTAATACAGATCAAGCTGCAGTGAGTTATGAGTGCAATGTCCATGCCCAGTAGACATACAGAGTTCCACAGCAATCTTCCCATCCTCCAGCTCCTTTATGGGTTTCATTCCTCTCTTCCTACATGTTCCCTAAGCCTGGAGGGGGTGCTATAGATGTCTTAGATGCCTTATTAGAGGGCTGAACATTCACCAGTCACTTATTTTCAGCATTTTGATTAGTTATGAGTCTGTGCATTAACCACAGTGGCAAACAAACAACAAAAAATGAACAAATTTCTGACCAAAGATGAGACAGTAATAATCTTTGTGTATTAATATAAATGTAGTTATCTAGAATGCAATTCAACAACACATCTTTTTAGCAGAACAATGCTAATTAGGTTCCCTTTGGTTCTATGGCTTCCTCATCTATGGACTTTTAACCTGGTCAACAGTCATGATTACCAGGCATGAATTTCCTCTTATGGGATGAGTCTCAAGCCTGGTCAAAAATGGTTGGTTACTCCCAAGGTAGTCATGAAAATATTGCACCAGGAGGCATATATTGCCTGCTAGGTCAGTATTGTTACACTCAGGGTCAACCACTCAATGAGACCATTGATGACTTGTCTCTCCCAGCAGACAGCATGACATCTATTGGCACTGTGAAATCTAGCCAGTAGGCTACTAGTTCAGTTCTTGCTTGATTTCTTTATGTCCTACAAACTAAGGATGTGGTGTCTTTAGCAATATGGTTTTACCACTCAGTTTTGTTGAGCAACTAAGAGTAATGATAATAATAGCCTGTGTTTTGGGGAATTCTGGGACTTTTCTGACCAACAATATATAGGGGAAGAGAACTCATACTTGGCTCTATAGTTTCTTTTAATCGTGTATGACTTATGTGAGCAGCATTATGTCTCCATGCAGGGCACCTTTTCCTTCTCATTGTTATTTCTCATTTTAGTTTTAATTAGTTTACAAAGTCATAGCTTTACATACAGTCTTTTCGTATTTCCTAGGGTTTAGTTAATCTTCCCACTCCGTTCTCTCCACTTTAACACTATTCTCTTTCCAGCACTCGTAAACCTCCTACTATTTTGTTTCTTATTTTATGTAATATTATTTATGTATCCATGACTTTTACATATTTTTATATTAGATACAAAATGCTAAATTCAGTAATTTATTGTAACATTATAAAAAAAGTCATCAGGATTCAGAAAAATATTTTCTTTCAAGGTAGGGTTCTCTCTCTAGGCCAGGTTGACCTGGAATTCACTATGTAGCCTCAGGATGGCCTGGAACTCATGTTGATCCTCATACCTCTGCCTCCAAGTACAAGTGCTAGGATTAAAGACATGCCAGGCTTTAGAAGAATAGATTACTGAAGGACTAAGTCAGATGTGCACATAAACTATAACACTGAGCAGAAATGGGGAGTGTACTATTTTGGAGTAAGTATGGAAGTCACTGTGTAAGTCTTTATTTTTCCAATAGTCTCCTCTCTTCCTTGCTTGGGTGTGACTGTCCTCTAGATTAGATATTTCTTCCACATTGTGGGGAATAGCAGAGGCTCAACCTGAATTAGTCTCCATGAAGTGTGGAAGAACAGTCCAGAGTCATGTCAAGGTGCATTTACAAGAGTTATTCCATCTACGAAGCATCAGGTGTAACAGTTGTGAGATTCTTAGTACATCAGGCTTGATATGTTTCTCAGGAATAGTTGTTGGATGCTCAAAGCACTGTGCAATATTCTATAATATAACGAACACAGAGTCACAGCAGATTTTTAAAAAAATCAGTTATTTTTAAAGGAGAAAAGCAAGTATTTCAAGGGAAAAAGAAATTATTATCCTGCAACACAAAGAATCTGTTTCTGTGCAGCTTTCTGTTTCCTAACAGAAAACTATTGACAATGAAGACCACAAAATGAGAGAAGAGCAAAACATAATATATATATATATCTCAAAGCCCTATTGAATCTTTAACCTGTATTGACTATTTGTAATAGGTGTTTAATATTTGCATAATTTTATATCACCAGAGGATACTTTTCTATTCCTTTAAAGTTAAGGGAGCACATAAAACTTTCTTTCATCTCCAGAACTGAAGTAGTCAAAACTAATTTAAGGCACAGTTAACTCTCCTCCTTTGTCTTCTGCCCCAGAGTTTAGCAAAATTTTATGTGGCAACTACTCCATCTCCAAGAGTCCTGGAGTGAGAGGGAATGAGGCAGAGCTCACAAGTGATGCACCGAGGGCATTCAACCTGAGAGGAAGAGAAAACACACGTGTGAATCCTTGGAAATGTTTCTAAATCTTTCAAGTAGCCTTCATCCTTATACAGTAGGTAGCATGTGAATTTTATAGATAAGAAGTTGAAGGATCAAGTGAATTTTGTAATTTGTTCAAGATCAAGGTTACTAAATGTATGTAATTTGAACCTAATTCTGACTTTAGATTCTAAATCTTACTGATTAAATTTATTATTAAATTGACTGTGTTGTTTAAGATATATTCGGTAATTTTTCCTTAGACCATTCTAGAAAAATATAGTTTTGATAATTTCTTTAGAAACTATTGTTAGAAATAATCAAGAAAATAAACATACCCACTATAGCACTTTTTGACTAATTATATCTTCAGAGTAAACTCCATTTAAGCAGGACAGATACCAATATACCATTGTTACAAATGAGGAAAATCACAACATAGAGAGCTTGCCTCTCAATGCTAGCACAAAGGCCCTGACCAAAAGCAGCTTTTGGGAGGAAAGGGTTTACTTTGGCTTAGAGGATAGAAGGGAAAACTCAAGATGGCAGGGAAAGATGGTGTGAGCAGAGGCTGGATATCATGTCTGACACAGCAGGTGGAACACTGCCTCACGACAGCGAGACCAACACTGGGAAAGGAAGCTGGCTGTTACACCCATAAGCCTGCCACCATCAAAACACCTCCTCCAGCAAGGCTCCAATTCCCAAATTTTCATCACCTGGGGATAAGGCATGCAGAGCACATGAGTGTATAGGGAACACCTGAGTCAAACCAACATGGCTTCTTAGTAGACATGCACAAGGTCATTTGGCAAGGCATTGGAGAAGACTGGAATGGGATTCCCAGTGTAGGAGACTTATTCTCCAGTGACAACAGTAGTGAGGAGGTTTTGATAGGAAGTGAGAAGCCTGTGTTTAAACTGTGATAATTTGCAATTTTATTTTGCAATCAGGATTATTGATACTGTTTTTAAAAATCATTCTTCATTGCAATCAGGTCTACAAGTAAAACTTCTATTTAATATTTTAAGAACAACTTTGACATGTATTATCAAGTAGAAACACATTTAAACTACAAAGATTTATCTAATAGAAACAAATTTAAAATAAAAAAAAAACTCAGTGGATCTATGCATCTAGCAAATAGGGCAAAAATTGACTTGACACCATTGCTTCCATACGACCACTTATTGGTGTGTGATTCCACTATAAAAAAGAAAACTGCTATATATTGATCATTTTAACATTTTATTTCAATGGAAGTGTATTGATTACTAATTGAGAATATACTTGATTTAATGTTGCTTTTTAAAATGTAATGGTATTTTTATTTCATCAAGTAGACATTGCCATTTTTTAAAAACTTTCATTGTTAGTACAATGTACCATGAACCTCCGAGAGTGTCACATGAATGTGGGTCCCTTTCAAGATGACAGCGCTTTGCTTTTGTAGAATATCCACAGAGTCAGTTTTGTAAATTTTATCTGGTAAGAAAATGATTCTCTTTTTAATTTGGGGGTGGAGGCCTTTTTCCTCCTCCCTAATTTAAACTGTGAGGAAATGAGCAAGTGGCCCTGTTTCCTTAGGGTAAGTTTAAACAGCAAGTAGCTAAGCCAGAGATGGAACTCCCAGGTGCTGGATTCCTAGGAGATGATTCCCACCACCTTCCAATGATCTGCTTTTACATTAGGTGCTTAGCTTAACAGATCATTAAAACCCCATTCAGTGATTACTCTGATGTGTCATAGGGATACTTAATATTTTATGCACAAACCTCCCCTAGGGGGTTGAAGAAATAGTTCCATGGTTAAAGGGGTAAAATGCTTGCTGGGTAAGCATAAGGACCTAGCTCTTACATAGCAAACAATAACCAAAAGCTGGTTGTAATAGCACAAGCTTTTTTTCCAGTTTGAGGAGACAGAGACAGGATGATTTCCAAGGGTTGCTGGCCAGGTAGTCTAGTTGAATTGATATGCTCTGAGTTCAGTGAAATACACTATCTCAAGTAATAATAATAGTAATAATAATAATAATAATAATAATAATAATAATAATTGAATAAATAACAAAGAAAAACAAAAAAGAGAAAATGTAATGTGGGGATCAATAAAGGAGGATGCTTATGACATCAACCTCTGTTCTCCATATGCACCCATGAACATGTTCCCACACATACAAACATACATATACACAGGTCTACAATACTGACATAAGCATGCACACCCTCGCCTTCCCTTTTCAGCTCCATTGGAATTTCAAATGTCATCCAGCCACAATCACTTAAGCTCTAAATCCAGCAAAAACTTAGCTCTGAGGCACACATTTTCTAATTCTCTTGTGCAAAGAAATTTGTGCCCAAATTTCAAGTGTCAGACATGATGCTAATTTTGATTTAGCATGTCTGTGACAGAGGGAAGATTATCATTTTGGGAAAGTGCTTTGAACTCATATGTTGCATGATTTTCTTTTGCATATTCAGATTTGCAAATGTCATACAATTCAAGTCAGGATTTTTGACCTTGTTGCTGACTTACAAAATCTTCATTTATATTCTTCAGTGTATTTGTGTTTGTACTCACACATCTATATCTTTCTCTGTATCTATATATAGGTATGTGTGTATACATATATATGCATAAATAAATATATGTTTACATGTATAGATGTGGAGACACAGATACGCAAATATGTGCTCATAGAGAAGTTTAATCATATAATATGTAGATATCAAACACTGAATGCAAATATTTTGAGTTAAATAACTTCTATCCCTTGTGGTCCACCAAGATGTGGGTTTATATTCTCTGATTACAACTTGTTGCTTCCTTGGGGTCTCAGCAGCACTGACTTCTCATATCAAAGTATGAAACACTGTATTTTTAAATATGTTATTTATTCATTTTTCAAGCAGAGAGAGAGAGAAGAGAGAGAGAGAGAGAGAGAGAGAGAGAGAGAGAGAGAGAGAGAGAGAGAGAGAGAGAACATCAGGACCACCACTTTGTGGGTCTGGCTTATGTGGATACTGGGGAATTGAACCCAGGGCCTTAGGCAGTGGAGGCAAGTGCCTTAACTGCTGAGCCATCTCTCCAGCCCTGAAACACTGTATTTTTTATTTCTCCTAATTTTTTATAATTTGATAGCCATTTAAATTAAAAGCATAACATTATACTGTGCCATAAAATTAACATGGAAGACAGGTGGCATATAGTAAGTCCCTAAGTATTTGAAAGTTCATCACCAGATAAGTAAGTAGGAAAGCTTCTCTCACTGCTAGCCTCAGAGCCCCTCTATGGAGATGGTGGTAAAAACTGAGGGTACTCAAAACTCACCAGATCAGAAAGTAAGAGGCTGGTGAGAGCTCAGCACTAAAGGACACTTCTAATATGCCCATCAAGGCTCAGGAATCATTGTAGAAAAGGGGTGGCAGAGAATGTAAGAGCCACCACTGAGGGAGAAGGCATATTGTATGGAAATTGTTGGTGCCTTCAAGACCTCACAGTAGCTCCTGATACCTTCCCAAGACCTTGAAAGAGAAGGGTCCTTAGTGGATAAATGATATCCTATGAGTATCTATAATTAAATAAGAAAACTGATGCATGTATCAAAATATGATTTTCCTTTCTTAGATAAAAATGCTAAAAATTTGGTGGGAAAAATATTTTAAAGGTGGTACATATCCTTTTCTGTAAATACTAATTTGGTCTTAAATTCAAAAGAATTATAATAGGCCACGGGTTTAATGTGTTGTCAAAGTCTTACTGATAAATTTTATCTCTATGTTTATCACTTATAATTCAGTTATTGTCTGAGGAATATTCCAGAACCTAAAAATTATTTATGCATGACCTCTGTGGGTCCTCTATAGCTTTTGCATTAAACTTTGTTTCTGTTCTTATTTTCAGAAATCATGATTGAAGGTGACTTTGATTTCAGTTTTACTTAAAACGGAAATGGAGTTTTCTTCATACATCAGACGTAGGTCTTTCAAATTGCAAATTATATCAGATCAGCTCTAGAAATAGAAAATTTCCACAGGTGAAACACATTGAGTCAGTGTTAACTGAGACAGTGTGTGTTTGTGTGTGTGTGTGTGTGTGTGTGTGTGTGTGTGTGTGTGTGTGTGTATGAGTGTTTTATTGTCATTAAGATGACTCAACTGTAACCTTCAGATTACTTCTCTTATCCTTGACTTGTTTAGTTTTAGCTTCCTTCTTTCTACAGTTATTTTTGAAAATGAAGTGTGTTACTGAACTCTTTTGCTAGGCTAGTTTGAACAAAGCTGTTAGGCCGAATCACTATTTCAGTAATTAAAATCCAGTTCACAAATATGTTTTAATAATGAGGTCACTGATGATTTCAATGATATTGGTTGGATACTGCTATTGTTATTTGGGAAAGATACCTAGTAGAAATGACTTCAAGGAGGAAAGTGTTAAATGGGATCCCAGATTCAGAGGGTTCAGTGAATGACTGCTTGACCCCATGTGCTTGGAGAGAAGACTAGGGTGGGGGGGAGGGATGAGATCCTTCACATCATGATTTACAGGAAGCAGAGAAACAAGAAGTAGCCAACACAAGGTATGCCTGAGGACCTATATACTTTCTCCTGCTAAATCCCTAAAGTTACTAGAAGCTCTCACAATAGCACAATGAGCTGGGAACCCAGCATTTAACATATGGTGCCTGTAGGTGACGTTTCCTATTCATACCATCAACATCATCAAATCCCTAGTACCTCAACAGGAGGAAATGAGATCACTGTGGATATCATTAATTAAGACAAAAGTCAAGCTGGACTTTGGTACCTCCCCCTTCCAGCTGTGCTGCCTCTACTCTCTCTCAATGACCAGATAGATCCACTCCAAACCCTTCTTCTTCTTCCTCTTCTTGAAGCTAACTCATTGCTAACTTCCTGGGTTTCTATTTCAATTTAGAGACCTGCTTTACAGCTTCACACAGTGGCATCACAGGGCCTCCAACCATGCCTTGCAATGATAGCCTTCAGTGTCACTGTGGAATAATCCACAACCTCTTACATCGTGCATATTTAATTCTTCCAAACACAGTATCACATGTACAGTTCTAAATTTTATTGCTGGATTTAGATGAAGTAGCCTCTTCTGTGTGACCCTGGGAGCTGAGACCTCCTTCACTATTCTTCCTTCTGATCTTTCCTTTTGAAAATTTTGCATTTTTACTATCCTGCATTTTCCATGGTTTAGATCTTGTCCTCAGGGCATCTTTCCTGTTGTCTTGGTGTAGAGCAGTTGGCTTATCTTAATGGTAATAATATTTTTCACAATTACACCAAAGTGGATTTAGTTCCTCACTAAAGATTTTAAACTTGTTTACATTTCTTTCTGTTCCAAACTATACTTTTTCATCTTTCTACTCTCTATTCCTTCCTCTCATTGTAAACAGTAGTTTTCTGCCTTGAAATTTACTCCACCAAACACAGTAATCTATTGCTTTTAAATTCAACTTTGCTCAAGTTTTCAGAACGTGGTTAGAAGGCAGTTAGTTTCTTTGTCAACATATTATATAAATTGCCTCTAGCACACTTACTGATAGAGCTCTTCATGTCCTTGTTCCTCTCATCTTTCTATTCACCAAACTCCCACCAGATTGTCTTATTAAACTCTGCTGACAGCATGGTAAGCCTTCTCTAGTCTAACATTCCAGATCCTTCCACATTCCTCCTGCAAACCATTTCTAAAAGTCTAAGAACCACATGGTCAAGTTTATCACAGCAACAGTTCTACTTCTTGGTACTAAATTTCTGTGTCAGTTATGTTCTGGTTGCTGGAACATTATACCTAAGTAGATTCAGCTTAAGGAAGGTAAAGGCTTTACTTTAGCTTACAATTTCAAGGGAAAGTTTTATCATGGCAGAGAAAGCATAAGAGCTGGCATTTCATCAGCACCTGTGAGGGAAGGAAGTAGGAAGTGCAATGAAGTCTGAGGCCCAGTTTGCATTCTTAGTCTTGCATGGTCCAGAACCCATGGAAGAAACCCAGGGAAGAGCCCTGTCCACATGTAGGATGGGTCTTCCCACATCAATGAATCTAATCTAGAAAACCCCTAGCAGACATGTCAAGAGAGTTTGTGTTCCTGATGATTATAAATCATTTTAAGTGGAAAACCAGCCATCATGGTCACTGTACTATGCAGGAAAAAAAATAACTACCATTGATCTACACTTTAGTTCAAAGTGATCATCTTTTCCCCAGCCTGACCCTACTCTTCTCAGCTTATAGCAAACATCATTTGTTATAGCCTGGAAAAACTGTTTCTTCCAATGCCTTAAGTGTTGAATGCTTTTACCCCATGCTGATGGCACTATTTTGTAAGGTTCTAGGAACCTGGTGAAGTCAAGTCACTGCAGAAAGCGGGCCACTAGAGGAGGGTCTTTTGTCCTTATCTCTTATTTCTCCCACTTTGCTTCCTCTTCCACAGTAAATTGAGAAAGATTTGCCACAAGCTTCTTGCCTATGAAATTCTGCCTAAGTCCTTAGGGGCCAAATAAACCTGGATGAATCTTCTGAAGCTGTAAATTCAAAATCAAGCTTTTGTTCTTTAAGGTGTGTTTGTTAGGTACTTTGCCGAAAGTAATGAAAAAGGCAATGTGTGCTTAAAATTGCTAGCTTTGCTATTTCTAAGCCTCACCATGTCAATCTTAAGTCACTGGAAATGGTTTGTGGGAAGAATTTAGAAACTGTTGGTGATACAAGCTAGAGAAGCCTTAGGACGCTCAAATGCTCTAGTAGACCTTAATGGGGTCAGAAGACCAGAGTGTGTTAGTAAAGGCCAAGTTGATGAACTTTTCCTGTGGGAATGAGGACTCATTGTAAATACTAGTAGAGCCCATGCATATTATGTCAATGAAGTTGTCTCCATTTTGTCTGTGCTCCAAGTTTTTGAGGGATACCGAGTTTACAAGATGATAGATTAATAAATCTGGAAGATTACATGCCTGGGCAGTCTATCCATCAAGCCATGGCATGGTTACTTTTCACCAATGTGTTGAATAACTTTTTTTTTTTACCTGTGTGATGCTAGAAATATACGTTAGCTTTCTGGGGTTAAGTATATATCATGAAAGTAGTGGTGATCATTATAGTATTGGCAAAGGAGAAAATACATAAAACATACTTATCAGGATCTTTGGCACAAAGTAATAAATTGAAAAAATGCTAATAGTGAGCTGGAGAGATGGCTCAGCGGTTAAGGCACCTGCCTCTAGTGTCTAAGGCCCCTATCTAGTTCAATTCCCCAGTACCCACATATGCCAGACCCACAAGGTGGTGGCCCTGGTGCCTTCTCTCTCTCTTTCTCTCTCTCTCTCTCTCTCACACACACACATACACTCTCTTTCTGCTTGAAAATGAATAAATAAAATATTTAAAATGCTACTAGAAGAGATATATGACAAAAAAATCACTCTCCAGAAAGAGTAGCATGTATTCATTTTGTGCAAATTGAAATGAAAAACAATTCAATCAAATTAATCATTTCAAAGTGTTTTATAATAATCAATTTTAATTGATAGAATATTTATCATAGGACTAAGTATAATCAATTCATAAACTTAGTTCTGCTACAGTAACATGAGGTTTGGCAGAAACTCAAAACTTTTTTTTGAACTTGGTTTCCTTATTTGTCAAATACATTAATAACCTTTATTACTTTCCAATGAGAAAAATGCTATAATTTTGGTAATGTATGAAGCCTTTGGCAATTGCTTTGTTATTCATCAATCAGTGTTTTGGTTTAGAAAGTGTTTTTCTATATAAATTATATCCAGGCACTAAGCTGGAATGTGAGAATGTTGACTCAGCAAAGGTGTTGCCATTCCATTTTATGGTGATGCATTTTATCCATTAAAGAAGTACAGCAAGTATGTAAACATGTAAGTGTAAATATATGTATATGTGACATTTATAATCTCATAAATAAGTCTGTGAGTATACATAGAAATCAAAATATGTTAAAATATTTATTCTCTAAGCCAGAGTGAATTCTTCAAGAAATTTCACTTGAAATCATACCAGAAAAATATGGGCATAAACTAATAATTTTGAAATGTGTCTGAGGAGACAGGATATGTTGATTTTGTAACAAAGAGACAGGAGGGCAATATCAATGTCCTTTCCCTTTCATGGCTCTTGGTCTCAATTGTGAGGTCCATTTTCAGGTAGGATTCAGATGATGTTCCCTAGGTTGAAAGGGACGTGCTGGCTGTAATCCTTGATCAATCCAAATGTCGGTGAAAGGCTACAGAAAAGACTTGCCAAGCACATTAGGCAGAGAGAAGAGCAGAGGATTCAGGAAGGTCTTCTACCTTAAATTCATTATAAAGGTTTCTTGAGGACATCTTTAAACCTCAATGGCTTTTTGGATGCTTTTTGAAGCAATTGTTCTAGCATCTTGGCAGATGTGTTTGTCTGTTTTTATGCTGATACATATTATCTGTTATTATCCAGCAGTGGACAAGAAAGGTTGACAATGACTACCAGAAAAATGACAAAAACAAAACCCATTTTTTTCTAGAAGGTTATTTGAACTTTAGTGTGTGTTCAAGGGAAAGGCTATAGAAGCCCAATTCTCTGGGGAAGGGGACTATCTCTATTAAGACATTGGAGAATGACAGTTGTAGTCATTTTGGTGAAGGACTATGAAATTCACCAAAGTTATGGCAACTTGATAGTGTGTAGAATCATCCAGGCCTGTCTGTCAGAGATTTTCTAGTCAGCGGAGAGAGATTATTAGACCCATTGTAAATGTGCATGGTGCTATGCCGTGGGCTGACTCCAGGACTGAATGCAAAGAAGAATGTGAGCTGAGTACCAGCTTTCATCTCTGCTTCCTGACTGCGCGTGCGGTGGCACCAGCTGCTTCAAGCTCCTTCCACCATGACTTCCTCCAGGACATATTGTAACCTGGAACTGTGAAACAAAATAGGTACTTCCTTTTTAAGTCTCTCTTCTCAGACATTTTGTTGCAGCAGCAAGAAAAGTAACTAATATGAAGTGCCTTGGAAATTCGGAGTAGCTAAGTTTTTCAGAGGCTGAGGCAGTAACTGACTCAGAAAAGAGGACCCAGCAGGGTCTGTGAAGCCTGAAATCCACCAGTCAGAAGCATTGTCCCAAGTTATATATCTCTGTAAGTTTCATTTATATTATCAAAACCCCCCACAAATTTTTTTATTCAAATATTGTATAATACATAAAAACATGCAGTCATATAAATTGTGCCATGTGAATTTATTTAATTCAGGATTTCAGTCTTTTACATCCATGAGAACTTAACCATTACAAGAAACAGATTGAAGTCAGATTATCTTTCTTAGCATGCACTTAGGGCCGCCTAGAGAACGTCTTAAATATCTATGAAATGGAGAATGGGAGGCCATTTTTCTAACAAAAAATGATGAGCAATGAACAGGAGAAATAACTCAGCAGTTAAAAAAAAA
>PVHP010046257.1:0-13359 GCA_004024765.1 Zapus hudsonius | reverse complement strand
ACCTGGGAAAGGATAATGGAGACAGACACTGAGGACACCCAACACAATCCAAAGCAGAAATCCAGAGATTCTTAAGACCTCAACAATAAAACAGACCTAAAACTCACCCACCATGACTCAGAGATCTGAGCGGAAGAGGAGATAGAAAGATTGTAAGAGTCATGGTGGGAGAGAAAAAAAAAAACTGGCTACCTCTCGAACAATCCATATCCCCCTATCCCATGGACTGGTCCAGCAAACTCACTGAGAACGGCCCCCAGTGGGGTGGGGACAGGGAGGAGGGAAATGGGGGTACCATCATAACACTTCCTCATACAGTGTATCTAATTGTTGACAGTAAATATGATGAAAAAAAAAAGAAATAGGAAACGAAACTTTCACTGGGGCCTGTGAAGTTATTCCTCCTAGCAATAATACCACAGCTGCTACAAGTAATATCTATTAGGTTGGTTGTTCCTTCAAGGATAAGTCAGAGAGGCTCCATGGAATGGGCTTAATGGGCTGCTAGTTCCAAAATGACCAGTGATACTCTGTGAGGCCCAGCAAGACAGACAGACATAGCCATCCCCCCTAGAGAGGCTGCTTAGCTTACCACTTTTGCCACCATGGAGTTACTTCTTGCAGTGCTGCTTTCCATACCAAGAGCTAAGTGAACTCTGGTGTTCTACCTGGAGGTTTGGCTGGCAGACATGGATCTTTGACTTAGACCCATACTCTCTGAACTAGAGTGGATGAGCTATGCCTTGATGAGGGTAGACACTGTGCCCCAAATCCCCTCTTTGATAGCCTACTGTATAGAATTGAGTGAAGAGGGTTCTCTTGGATCTGGTATTGGAGCACAAAGAACACTTTTGTCCATCGCACATTGTAGCACATTATGCACAATGTGCTAAGAAGATGAAACAACTTGAGGACTTCTTGAGCTTCTGTGCTCATGGCCAGCCACCCTCAACATCCAGTTTAAGATAGCATAATGGCAAGAAGTCTGATTTTTCTAGTAACGTAGAGGAGAAACAAGTATTCTTAAATCTTTGCATTTGTTTTTCCTGTGTCTTTCTAGATAGTGATTTGTTTTTGCAAATATTACTTTATAGAACGATTCTAGTACAGAAGTGATTTTTGTTGTCCAATGGCATATTTTTGCACACATAAAACAAAGCATGCTAAGGGAAAATAAAAGAAAATGCTACTGATGTTCAGAAGGGAAGAAAAAGCTCAGAAAATCTACTCGTCAAATGTGAGAGAAGTTGATACACAAGATATTCAAGTCCTCTGGGCATAATTTCTACTGTACACTGGCAGTATGAAGCCCCAGTTATGTCTACTACTTCTCTCCTTTTAAGAAATGTAATGGCCTCCTAGCTTTTTTAAAAGATGCTCTCCTGAGTCTCAAATAAGAATCAAATTGACATGAATCAAAAAGGAAAAACATAGCCGTCAAATGTTGAATGAGCTGAGCAGGAAGTATGTAGGTGAAACCATAAACTTGGTTCAGAGGTGAAAACTGCATCTGACTGGGGGGTGGTGATGTTGCCTTCCTGAGAACAAATGGATGTTTGTTTTCTCCTCCAACAGACACAGCAATGAGCCTTGTAGATCAAAGAGCTGACTTACTCCTTGTGGAAGCCTTTGGTGGGACTCTCTCCGTGAAAAGGAAATTAAGGTAATCACATTTGTGGAATTGCCAAATAAAGGAATCATACTACTGTTCCTTTCTAGAAGTCAGCAAACCACTTCATATATTATTATGTGTATGTGGGTATGCACGAGTGTGTGTTTCATGTGGGGGAAGTGCACATGCACATATATGCATGTGTATATGAAAAATCTCAAGAATCACTAGGGTCTCTCACTGTGTGGGAGTTATTAGGGTAGAGTGGCAGGCCAGCAGCCCCCCAGTGTTGAGATTACAGGCATACTCTATCTACCATCTGTACATGAATGGGTTTTGGTGATAGAACTGGGGTCCTCATGATCATAAGGTCTTTCTTCAGCCCCCCAATATTTTTGACTAGTTCTGCAACATGAGAGAGGTATATGAAGGATGACAATACAGCTCTGAGCAATGCTTGCTCCACAGTTCAATGTTTCTGGGCTAGAATCACAAGCCTCTCATAAGGCTAAAGCCCCTTCCTAGTTCCACATAGCCCTGCTTCATCAATGTGTGGAGAATGAATGAAGGCATCTTGTGGCCCACCCACTCCCCTCCAATAAATACACACAAATGAATAAACAAATAAAATGCAGACAGATAATGAGCCCATGTAAATCCCAAACAGCCTGTGACTTTATTTCTCGCTGTGTCAAACACTTAGATGTTTGGAAATGTCTGGATATTTGCCACCACTCCCCTACTTCCTGTCATTTCTACTAAGCTAAGAAGTATTATTTACAGGGATTCTGAGGTAAGGTAAGACATGACCTAAGATCCTCAAGCCTTTCTGTTCATATTACCCTTCAAGAACACTGAGAAGTTCATGAAAAATTTTAGCAAGATTTGCATCTGACATCTTAATATTTTATGTGACAGTAAGAATGTTGTTGATTGTTGATACTATTATCTCTCTCTCTTCATATCTTCTCTATAAAGCTTTTGAATAGTTAACTCTAGAAACTCAGACCAAAAAGCACTGGCTTTTCCTCCCAGGAATTTTAGGGAGACTGAGCTACCTGAGCTCCAGGAAAACTTCCTGCTCCCAGGAATTTTCCTTTCCCATCCTCACAAGACACCAATCCCAGCCATACCAGTCAGTCTGAGGAGGCTTTGAGCAGTCAGGCGCTCTGCCCATCCCCAGGCAGGAAGTCATGCTGAGGAACAAGATGACAATAGACAGAGATGACAAATCCTGCTCTGTGTGAGCATTTCTGTTGCCCCCATTGTTGTGAGAAAGAAGAAATTTAGGGCTGTACATTCTCTGCATATCAAGAAGTGTGTGTGGAGTCAGGGTTCTGGAATAGTTTCTTTCCATTTCTAAGGATATTTACAAATTTAGAGTGATTTTTCTTTTCGTGGATAGGAAGGGGATTGTCTTCTTCTCTTTCTCCATCTTTTCCTTCTTTTTATTCTCCTCCTTTTCTTTGTCTTGTACCTCCTCTTCCTTCTCCCTCTCTTCCTTCTATTTTTCTTCTACTCCCCTTCTCCTCCTCCTTCTCCCCATTGTGATAGTCAGGTGTGTGTAGGGACCACCCCTCCCCTTCCAGCCCCTCCCCTTGAATGGGAGGTGTCTAGTTAGAGCTACAACCTAAGTGCCAAAACTGATTGGTCAAATATGAACCAATCAGCTGTCCCTCTAACTCACCTGGGGAGGACTTAAAACTAGCTTCCCTAGAGGAAGTAGGCCCCTCTTCCCCCACATGGCAATGGAGTAGGACGACTGCTGACCCAGGCCTCAATGAGGTAAGGCCTGTACCCCTACCCCAGCTGATGGCTGGGGTAGGGGGACAGGCTCCAGACCTTTCTCTCATGAACCTCTCTTTTTCATAAAGGGAGCTTTCTGTTATCTTTTCTTGGGCTGTTTATCTAACTAAATAGTAAAAGCTCTGTGAACTCTCTGACACGTGTTTTCCCCACACTGGTGGCAGGAAAACTCTATGACTTCCCACATCCGATTTCCCCATCCAACTCCCCTTTTCCTAATCTACTAAATTAGAATAAATGTATAATTAAAATTTAATTCTGTCCCTGTGTACAATTCTTTGGCATTAGAGGACAAGAACTCGGAGTAGGAGGAGGGGGAAGGGAGGATTCCAAAACTCTCTCTCTCTCCCCATGTTGCTTACTATTAATTAGCAACAACCCGTATCACCTTCATAGAAGAAAAAATAATGCAAGCGTTTAACTTGAAACAAGGAAGTAGATAAGAAATAGGTTTCAGTGCAGAACTTCTGGATTTGATATTTGTGTTTATCCGTTTAAAACTTCATCAAGGTCTTTGGCAAGTGTTCTTACACGTTGACTTTTTCTATTTGTTTCATATTAACAGACCTTATCTGAGAGTGAGGAAGAAGTAGGGGCTTCTTGGGCAAGCTAAATGTTTGTGCTATGAAAATATTTTCATGGGCAACACTGAAAGCAAAAACCATTTGCTTAAGGAAGTGGCTGGCTTTTAACAAGATAATCAAGAAAATGAATTCCCTAATAATTATTAAACACGGAATTCAATCCAGATCTCAATTCAACTAGTATTTTCAAAGATACTTTCACATGCATTCTTTTATCTTGTGGTAAAGGACCATTTAGTGAATGGACTTGTTCTTAATCAGCAGCAGAGTGATTTAAAAATCAGAGTTATTTATATCCTAATTTCCACTCTCTGCTCTGGTTTTCTGGAGGTTTGGGGATGCATATCCTAGTGTTGTTTTACATCATTTTTCTTTAGTATGTGCAAAATGCTCGCATGCATCCAAATTAAATATCTAATAAAGGTAGCTGTCATACATTGACCACTTACCATTTCCAGTCACTGTACTATATATACCTTGTATAAGTATAACCTTTCTGGGATAGAGAGATGACTCAGCAGTTAAGGTGCTTGCTTGCAAAGCCTAATGTCCCAGGTTCAATTTCCCAGTATCCATGAAAACCTAAATGCAGAAAGTGCCTCATGCCTCATGCATCTGGAGTTCCTTTGCAGTGGATAGAAGTCCTGGTCTCTCTCTCTCTCTCTCTCTCTCTCTCTCTCTCTCTCTCTCTCTCTCTCTCTCTCTCTCTCTCTCTCTCTCTCTCCTCTCCAAATAAATAAATAAAAATATTATTAAACATAATCTTTCTTAAGTCTGGTGCAAGCCCAAAGTGGCAGGTGCCAGAATACTAAAATGATGCTCACATGATTTCTACTCTACAGTTGGAAGTACTAGGGCAGGCAAAAGTCACTTTTACTTAGCAAGAAAGTGGGAGAATTAAGATCTAACATTAGCTCCCTCTGACAGTGTGGTGACTAAAACCCCAAAATGGTGCCAGTGATGGTCATAATTGTCATTACCAACTTGACTGGATTTAAAATTTCCTAGGAGATATAACTTTGGGTGTGTCTGTGAGGCCATTTTAGGAAAGTTCTAACAGGAAAGAAAATCAATCCTGAATGTGGGTGGTACCATTCCATGGGCAGAGGTGCCAGACTGAATAAAAATGAAAAAAAGAGAAAGCCAGCTGAGGACCAGCATTTATCTCCCTCTGCTTCCTGACTGCAGATACCATGTGACAGTTTCCTCACTCTCCTGTCACCACACCAATGATGCTATGTTTTATGACAAAGATGGTGGATGTCACTCTTTTGATTATGCTAGATACTATAGCAAGGTTGAAGGAATTTTGTGAATGTAATTAAGATCCAAAATTAATTGACTCAAATATCCTCTGTGATTGTGACTTGCTCAGTTGGGCATTTTTTAAAAGAGGACTTGGGTTCATTAGCTGGGCACAGTATACATACCAAGGGCACATATTGGTAATACACAAATGCATTTACACTCTGTATGTTCTGTTCTTCAAACTTTCCCACTATGCTAGGTTAGGGTTTGGATCTTTCTTTTGAATTTTCTCTCCATATTTCTCTTTACCTTGCTCATTCAAGACTGTCCTTTAGAAATGCTCATAAAAGACTGTCCCTTTAGAAATGGGGACATGGCTCAGCAGTTAAGAGAATTTGCCACTTATGCATGAGGGCCTCTCAGGCCAGAGGCTATTGAGTTCAACTCCTCAGATCTCATGTAAAAAGCTGGGTTTGTCTATTCATGCCTGTAAGCCAAGTCTATACATAGGCAGAAATCAAAGAGTCACTGCAGCTTTCTGATGGACAGCTGCTCTTGGTTGAGGGAGAGACCCTGTCTCAAGGACATATGTGAAAGAATATAAGAGAAGAACACCACCGCCTAACATTCTCCTATGGTCTCCACATGTGAAAGACATATATCTGCCCACCCACATATACATACACTGCACATCACATACTACACACATACTTTACATATACACAGGGGAGATGGCTCAGTGATTAAAATAATATTTACTGTGAAGTTCAGTACTCAGTAGCCATGTAAAGCCCGGTGCGATGGTGCATACCTCTAATCCCAGGGCCTGGAAGGATTTCTAGGGCTTGCTGGCTGCTAGTCTATTGGAATAGGTCAGTCAGTTCTAGGTTCACCAAGAGATTTTGTCTCATAAGCAAGGGCAGGAAAGCATTTAAGGAAGACACATGACATCAACTTCTGGCCTCTACATGCATGTGAACATGCACCTGCACACACATATGTATCTACACACATGCACTCATTGCACACACATATGTAAAAATATGACTTATGGACACCAAAGTTAGAACTTCAAGAAATTTTACTATGCCAGAGAATAGCGCTGTTCTTTTGATTTGTTTTCTATTCATGTAATAGTGAAACATCATTACGTATAGGAAATCAGATAGCTGGTTATATCAAGTTCTTGTGCAGAGTTATTTCACATTCAGTTTATGGAGAGAGATTATCTGAGTCAGTGAATTAACCCTAAAGTATTTTTTTCTCTTTTGGAATGAAAATTTCTGTGGATTAAAAAAAAAAAGCAGCAGCAAGCCATATAGTAAATTGCACCTATGGAATAAATTAGGAAAATATGTCTTTAAAGTAGGTAGGCTCACAAGTCAGACCACATGCTTAAAAAGAGACTGATCTGAATACTTCTTATTAAATTGGTTTTCTGTGTAAATTTCAATAAACTCAGAAATCAAGGTGGTACCTTGTGATTCTCACACTGGAGACCTAGGTAGAACCTTCACATCACCACAGAGTCCTTTCATTAGTCATATATTGCAGAGCAGTGACAAAATGGCAGACTCCTTAGGTTTGATTGGTGACAATCAGCAAACATGATTGAACTAGAGGTGAGCCAACCACACTTAGATCTCTGTCAGCTTACAGTAATCATGAGAAAATGCAAATGCCTCATCTGTCTGTGTTCTCATCTCCTTTCTTTGAAAACAATTAGATAGTGGTATAACTGACCAAAGCATCATATTAGCATGTTATAAAGGAATCAAATCTATCATTAAATGATATAAAAGAACATAGCATTTGCATATTCTTAACTAAAATAATACTTTGGCCAATGGGAACATGGAAAATGGTAATCTCATTTCTCAGACTCTCAACAATTGGACACTTCATGTAGTAATTTAGTGTACTAATCATTGACATAGTTGTGTATGATTTTGATGTTTGCCAATTGTTAAAGGCAAACATTGACAGTGAGAAGGAGAAGAAAGAGGAAGATGTGGACCAGGGTTCGAGAACTAGATAGAAGAATGTTTCCATAATTGTGTGCTGGCCTAGGGCCGTGAGAGTCTTGCTGAGAGCTTAGCTTCAGCATTGCCATGCAATCACATCTGCTGCCACGTGTGGAGGACTAATGAAGAATTAGGGGTATTCAGTTTAAAGTAAATACAAGGTCTCTCCAGATATCTACCATGAGGAATGTTCTTTTTAAAACCAGTTGTTTGTTTTAATTTAATAGGGTGTAGGGGGAAGATAAAATGGAGGAGTAAGATCTGTAAGGAGAGAGTACAAATATTAAGACTGGCAACTGGAAAAAGACAGAGAGGGAATGGACCGAGGGTCAAGTTCAATTTATAGATTATCCTGGCAAAATTTTCGTTAAATAGGATTAAGGCCCACTTGACCATAGTATCTTAGCTTAACCAAAACTCAACAAGAAATATATGTCTTTATCATATTTTCAAATGAATCTTTCGATTTTTCTATTTCTTAATAGTTTTCTATATTTTGTTACATTAAAGTGCTATATGCTTACATAAATGTGATTTGTACCGGCATATAGTGATTATATATCAACACATTTGAAAATACAAAGTGCAGAAAGAATATACCAATAATTAAAAACCACAGCTGGGAAGATTGCTCAGTGGTTAAAGGCACTGCCTGGTAAAGCCTGGAGGCCCAGGCTTCGATTTCCCATACCACTCATGTAAGCCAGATGTAAAAAGTGGTGCAAGAATCTGGTGTTTGTTTGCAGTGACAAGAGTCCCTGGCACACACACACACACACACACACACACACACACGTGTGTGTGTGTACAAAATAAAATAATAATTAAAAATTTTAAAGCAAAGATAACTAATGTTAGGAACATTATTTTCAATATTACAACATAACCTATAACCCTTTTTCTTTGATTCTTATTTTACTTTATTTTGACAATTTCATCAATGCATATAATGCATTTTAACCATATTCTCCACCTATTACCTTATTATCCCCTCCCATTCCCACTAAATCCCCTCTTCTTCCAAACCTATCCCCCTCCTATGTTCAAGTCTAAGGTTTTTATATATAAGTGTAAGATTCAAAAATGGCTAATTAGCCAATATGTAACTAGGTATATTTGGAAATTCTAGTCTCCAGAGATCAGGACATGACCTAGACCACCGAGAGTCACACCTATCTTATAAATCTGAGAAATCAGAATTTCACTTATAGCCCAGTTCCTAAAGGGTAGAAAAATTCAGGCAGCATCACAAAACAAGAATCAAAATTTGTCATCAACCCCAGGAGGGCTACCATTTTCAAAATATCAGCTTTCTTGAAAAATGAAAGCTTAGCAATGAGAAGACTCCGTGTTACATGAGGTTTTGTAGCTCTCTAATTACAGTGAGGAATTTTAGACATACACCCAGTAATCTGACATGACTACCTTCATTTCTCATGGTTCCTTACTTTTTACTACTCAAAAGAAAGATTTAATAATAATCAAGCAACTTTTCCTACAGACAACGGTACCATTGGTTCACCCTCAGCCAGAACATGTGCTTTCAATCATTTTCTAGGCAGTGAGGAAGTACCCACACTGATATATTTATGTAGAGTTTTCTTAGACAAAGCTAGAGCTGAGATAATGACTATAGATCTAAACAGAATTCAAATGCTCATGTTAAACATATATTCTTTTTCTCTTCTCAGAAATATTTTTTATGTATTTATTTGAGAGAGACAAAAATAGAGTGGGTATGGACATGCCAGGGCCTCCTACCACTGAAAACAAACTCCAGAAGCATGTGTCACTTAGTACATCTGGTTTTACACAGGTTCTGAGGAATCGAACCTAAGCTGTTAGGCTTTGCAAGAAAATGCCTTTAACCACTGAGCCATCTCTTCAGCCTCTAAACATATATTCAACTGTGTTATACACTTAATAGCCTGTCATACTCTATAATTATAAATGGAAGCTAGGTCTTTACTATATACACATTGGGCCTATGCAATAAAAGAATATGAAGAATATCAAATTATGAATCCAAATCTCTGTTCCATATTATCTTTTTGTTGCTGTTTAATCTCTTTAAATAAAATTCAGTTTAGAATGATTTTATATCTTTTTTACAGAAATTTTTACAGAGATTTTATATATTTTTACAGAGATTTTATATATTTTTTACAGAAAAGTTTCAAGAATAAGACATTTCATTTACCTCTTCACCAGTTTTCTCCCATCTTATCTCAGCATGTTATATTTGTCATGACTAGGAAACTAGCAATGTCACATTATTAATAAGCCCTAAGAATTGATTTCAATTTCCCCATTGTTTCTGTTAAATGTATTCTTTTCTGTTCTAGAATTCTAAGGATACTGAATCACATTTCATCTTCATATTGCCTTTTTCTCTTCTGATCCATTTTGTTTTTTCTCTGATTCTTGTTTAGTCTTTGTCTTTTTAATTTCTTTTATGATCTTGACAATCTTAAGTTTAACCATAAGATTTATTTTATAGATTGTCCCTCAATTTGGGTTTTTCTCATTAATCTGAGAATACAGGTACTTTGAGGAGGTGACATGTCTTTTCTGTCAAAACAAAGAGAATCTGATGTCTCCATGAATATCCCTGGTGATGGTGACAAACCCTCATGATTTCTTTGCTATGTTTCTCCACCATCAAGCTACTGTTTGTCCTTTTATTTTCCATAGAGTCAAATCACTAAATCTAGTCCACTGTGGAGTGTGTGTCAAGGGAATGAATCTCTCCCTCCTAAGGGGAGAGTATCTGCATGTATTATCTGTCTGCTGAAAGAGGGGTTGTCCCAGTATGAGGGAAGACAAGTCGTATAAACCTAGACATTTAGATAAGAAAAAAGAAAGGACATTTGCATATTCATGAGACTTAAGCAATTTTTCTCCTAAGCAATGCCATTTACTGGAATTGTGATTTCTGATTTTCATTGAATTGGATAATAACTGTGTTGTATTTAGTTGTATCTTCATATTGTGTGTTTATATTTAGAGAGAATGATAATTTATATTCTGGGACAATAGAAATGTAAAGACATCATTAGGAATTAGGAAGACATCCTCATCAACCACCATTTTATAGTACTTCTACCATAGACATAAAATAGTTATGATTAACCTCAAGAGCAGAGATCACAGTAGAATTTAGTGAAATAATTAAACAATGATAAGCTGTATTTATTGTCTTCACTTTTCACATAATACGTTTCACTGGAAGTTTATATAATTTGATTTTAAAAATTTTTTAAAAATTTAATTCATATTTATGTATGCATGTCCACGTGTGTGTGCTCATACTCACACATGCATGCATGTGTGGATAACTTCCAGGTGTCTGTGCTCCACCTTCTGTGAGATAGGGTTCCTTTCTTCTGCAAACAGATTAGCTCTACTTCCCCTTGCTGAAAGGGAGTGAAGATCACAGATGCATGCCCCACTTTGCATCTGGCTTTATGTGGGTACACTGTTTAGCAGGCTTTGTAAGCAAGTGCCTTTAACCAGTGGGCAATGTCCACAGCCTTTATATTTTATTTTTATATGTTTTTAATTGTTTCTTTATTTTAGAGAGGGGGCAGATGACGAGCAAGAGAGAGAGAATGGGTGCACCAGAGAGTGAGTATGGACATGCCAGGGCCTTCATTGCAAACGCACTACAGATGCATGTGTCACTTTGTGCATTTGGTTTTATGTGGGTATTGAGGAATTGAAACTTGAGCCATCATGCTTTGCAAACAAGTGCCTTTAACCACTGAACCATCTCTTCAGCTCCCATAATTTAATTTTCAACTGTGATTATCTCTGCAAAGTTTCTCAAATGGCCCTTGCCACTAACATGATTGTTAGAAAACATTTGGAGTGATTCACAGAAGTAGCTACTTTTGGAAAATATTTTCAAGGTTCCCTTTTCTTATAGTCTAGCATGTATTACATTAGTTATCTAAACCCTAAACTTGGCAGAAAGGAAGGAAGGAAGGAAGGAAGGAAGAAAGAAAGAAAGAAAGAAAGAAAGAAAGAAAGAAAGAAAGAAAGAAAGAAAGAAAGAAAGAAAGAAAGAAAGAAAGAAAATGACTAAGAGCCAGTGAAGCCAGAGGGTTTACTCAGGGTTTACCTTAGTTTCAGAAATATATACATGTACTATGGGACTTTTTTCATAATTAAATGCACTTTCAAAAGATCAGGAGTGAAGGTGTTACTCAGTGGTAGAGCACATGCACAAATCCTTAGGCTCTGCTTTCAATCCCCAGAACCAAAAGGAAAAACAAAACAACCCAAAAAGCAGAGGTAATACTTGGGAGGGAGGGGTGGGGGAATATTTGCTCAAGTCTCTGAGAATCAGTTGTGCCTTATATTATCTGCATTATTTATTATTGCATATTGGAGACTCTGACGACAAGCTCCATTGAAATCATAGGCCTTTTCCTGGTTTCCATAATAAATTCATAGCCAGAGTTTCTTTCTTTGGGCATGGCGGGTGAGTCATTGTTTAGATATGTGGTTGTGTTAGCACTGGCCCCAAGACTAAGATAACATAAGGCACAATTGTTCGAAGCAAACAGCAGTTCTTGGAGGAAGATATTTTTTTCCACATGGAAAAATGGAAGAAGGCCAGGCATACTTGAACTGTCTACCTTGTATTTCCCTCTTCTGCTAGGTAAGGCTAGGAAAGGGTGCTTGAACAGTAGAATGGGCGATGTTTGCTTAAGCTTACGGAAACAGTGGACCCTTGAGGAAACTGCTTGATTCTCAGAAGCAGAAGACTTCAGCAGTGGCAAAAATGGCCTTGCTCAAGGCCACACCCAACACACTTAGATTTCCTTCATAATGCAAATATGCCTTATCAAGCAGGAACCTGCAAAGAATATACCTCTACCAATTCCTAAACCTCAGTCCTCTGCTATAGCCACACAAAACTAACAACAAAGGATTTTTCTGCCAGATCATGGCAGCTGAATATGTGGGGTTGATCAAAATGAATGTTAAGGGCTGGAGCTGGAGCTCAGTAGTAGAGTACTTGCTTAGCATATTCAAGGCCCTGGGTTCAATCCCCAGCATCAATAAACCAACAAAATGAACCTGAAAAGGTTTAGATTGAGGTTTAGATTGAGAAGGATGTGAATATTACACATATCTGATTTTTTGGTGTCGTCGTTGTTTTGCGACAGTTATCCTCGAACTCATGTATTTAGCACAGGCTGGAATCAAACTTTAGACAGTCCTCCAGCCTCGGTCTCCTGAGAGCTGGGGTTATAAGATTGTGTTGCCATGACTGTCCTCTGCATTTTTATTTCCAGTCATAGATAGAACTTGGGAATAGTGGCTACATATTTCTCTCTTAATTTTTAAGGTTGAATTATCAGCTGAAGCCTGAATTACCTGTATCTTGAAGAAGCCTTTCAAAGTTTTTTATGTCACATGATACTCTAATATGTTAAATCCAGATTAATTGATCTAGCCCAAAGACTGTATCTATATCTATCTATCTATATCATATATATATATATATATATATATATATATATATATATATATATATATATATATATATTCCAGAGTTCTGGGATTAAAGGTGTGCACCACCACGCCCAGCCATGTGCTACTTTTATTATAGTTACTATACTATAGTTAATATATTGCGTGTGGGGGATGAAATGCTATATTGCAAATCAAACTCTGGGCCTCACAAACACTAAGCATGTACTCTACCAGTGAGCTACAACCCCATCCCCAGCATATACATTTTATATTTGTATGTTTATGGGTTTATATATGAATAACGTGGAACATATGAAAATGTTAAGTCCCGTTAGAAGAAATGATAGGAATCAGTGTTGTGAAGATTGCCCAATGGATAATAATGCAAGCATGAGGACCTGAGTTCAACTCCTAGCACCCACATCAAAAGCTTGGCGTAGCTGATAATGCCTGCAACCCCAGTACTGGGGGGCAGGGAGGGGCAGAAACAGGAGAATCACTAGGGTTTCCAAGTCAGCCAGTCTTAAGTGCAAACAGCAGCTCTAGATTCAGCAAGGTACTCCCTCTGAAGGAATCAAAGTAGATTGATAGGACATTT
>PVHP010046256.1:0-13358 GCA_004024765.1 Zapus hudsonius | reverse complement strand
AGGCCCCTTACTTCAAAGAGTCCACATTCTTCCTGTTGTTCCAGTGCAGACCAGCTGGCCCAATCTCAGTGGTTGTAATCTCTCAAACAATTGCAGGTGAACGGGCAGCAGTTTCGACCCAAAGATCTTTCTTTCTGTGCCATCTCCATCTGCTCACACCAGTCCATCTTTATGTAACACAACCCTGCACAGGTTCCCACGACATAGGCAGGCAGAACACAGTAAGCCTCTCACGCAAACTGCTTCTGGCACAGTCCTGACCAAGTTCTTTCTCCCCCTCGTAAGCCAAACCTCACAGTCCATAGTTCTCATTACATTCAGGTCTTTAAACTCTGACCAGAATGATCTAATACGCTGTACTTACAGCACTGCAAGGCACCTCTTAGGCCGGGGGTTCAAATCCTTCCACATTCCTCCTGTAGATCACTTCCAGAAAACCAAAGCCACAAGATCAGGGTTTCAGCAGCAACAGATGACCCCACTCATGGTACCAAAACTGTTGCAGTCAGCTTTCTAGTTGCTGCGCAGGAAGAACCCAAGCAAAAACAGCTTGTGGAGGAATGGGTTTACTTGGCTTACGGACTCGAGGGGAGACTCCATTCTGGCAGGGAAAACGATGGCATGAGCAGAGGGCTGGACATCACCTCTGCCACAGCACTGCAAACAGCGGCAGGAAGTTGTGCCAAACACTGGCAAGGGGAAGCTGGCTTATAACCCCATAAGCCTGCCCCCAACAACACAGCTTCATTGAGGTTTTAAAACCCAAACTGCCATCAGCTGAGGATCGATCTATCAGAACACATTCAATTGTTTGTGGGGGACACCTGTATCAAACCATGACAGTAAGAATTCTTGGAAAGAGACTCTCTGACCAGCAGAACTGCCAACAAGTCCTTCAGTGTGCTCCCGAGATGCCACGTTCATGGGTCATCATCTCTGCCAGGATGCACCTATTGGGTGACGCACCTGCCTTTGGGCCATCTGTACTCTTGTAAGTAACCCAATAAACTAATTAGTTGGCTGAGTTAAAGTTTGATGGAATCAGTTGGTTGGTAGTGTCCTATTTGGAATGCGTAGACATTCATTTAATGTTTAATGTAAAAGGTGCATGAATCTTTGCTAGAAAACCAGCTGTTTCTCTTAATTATCAGAAATAAATGGAAGATAAATATAAAGTGTAAGAATTAATACTTAATTTCCATTATTCTTAGCTATGTATTTTCAATTTTAAATATCACTTTTAGGTCAAATGCCTATTTTTCTTTAAAAGGAGGAATGTAGCATCCATAGCAAGCTCAGAACATTTTAAGTTGACTCATCTGTCCTTTTTACAATTTGGAAATATGATTTGTACATTTAAGAAGACAGAAGTGTAGACCTGTTATTTTTCACACATAGACATTTTTAGTTGAATACTTTATCAGTGGCCCTTTCATTATAATATAAAATGCTATCAATTATTTGATGATTTTAGAAGTTAAATAGTTCTTTAGTTTTTTATTTACTCAGTTATAAGATAGGTCTAATAAATACCTCCTTCAACAATTTGTACTGAGACCATCAAAATAAACAGCTTCAAAGTTCCTATTAAATTTATATTATATGAAAAGAAGGAAAAGCATAGGGAGACAGGGAAAGAAAGAATGAAGGAGGAAACGAAGGAGGAGAGATGGAAGGAGGAAGAAATGAAATGAATAGACTCTTTCCAAAGAGGATTATGTGAATTGTTCTGAAGACAAGCAGCTGTCATTTGCACCTTTGTTTCCCATGCATTTCCTAGACTGCCTTATATTTGATAGGTAATTGTCAACTGTTTATTGTATTATGTGTTTCATACTAAAGATGGAAAAAATAAAGGAAGGGTAGTGGACAAGTTTACAATTAACATGTATTTTTTACTCAATTGTCGAAGGAAAAAGACTTTCTGTTCTGATCAAAGAAGGTTCTGAGAGAACACTGTATTTCAGAAATTCTTTAAATTATTCAAATAATTCCACATATTTGATTCAAATCACAAAATAAACATCAGTATGAATACACAGCAGAAGAACAAAGAAGCAATAATTAAGTCAAATGAAACGTCATGCAGAGTAATTCAGGTAAGCTGTATATTTATGATAAAATGCTTCAATATAAGGCCAGGTATGTTGGTGCATGCCTTGAAACTATGCACTTGGTAAACAGAGGTAGGAGGATCACAGTGAGTTCCAGGCCAGCCTGAAACTACAAAGTGAATTCCAGGTCAGCGTAGGCTAGGGCAAGTCCTTACCTTGAAAAACCAAAATTAAAAAAAAGCTTTAAGTATAAAAGTCACTTTGAATTGAAGAAATAATTCAATAATTATTTAGGTCATTATTTCAGCAATTAGGCAAATAAATTTTCCAGTCTTATAATGATAATAATTTTTGGATAAGGATTAATCCAAATATTAATACTGAATTAGTATTTATTAATGTTTATTAATATTAAATTAATAAAATATTAATCAGGTAGTGCCCTTAGCTTCCTCAGTAGCTTACTGTATAAAAGCTAGGGTTTTATGGTGCCAATTCATTATTAGTTTAACAGAACAGTAGGAAGCCTAACCTCAAGAATAATTGCTCAGGCCTGCATCTCCCTGTCCCAGCTATTGGTTCCTTCCTACACTGAGCTTTGACCAAAGAGACCCACAAGGTCCCCAAAATGTGACAGACTTCTGTCAAAGCTCTTGAATACCTGTCCCAGGCCTAAGATAAGATCCTATTGCTGAAGAAATCACAAAGTGTCATCAAACAATACCAAGAGATCCTGCTAGATCCAGAATGGTAACCAGCTCCCAGATAGTAGCATGTGTAGCATTGGACAGTGCTGCATGAGCTGCCAGGGGAAATTGGTCAATGATATTTGAACAAAGCAGAGACCACTGATATACAATATAGACAGTTGTCACAAGAATGCTGAACACATGGCTGTATGGAAGAGACCAGCAAATAAGGAAATGCTCATGTGTTCAATAGTGGTACTAAACTGAGGAGGGTAATCAACTGTTTACTGATTAGCTAAGAGATCCACTAGTGACAAGGAACTCTTAACTAGCAGTGGGATCCATGGCATAATCCTTCAGGTTCCAAGAACCTGTTCTACAAAGGGAAATTCCCACTACCAGAAATCTACAGAGAGGCTACACCTATTAGGAACTATCTAAAATAAGTGTTGTCTCATTTAACCTCTATTGATCTCACTCTCCGATGGAAATTCTGTTTGTACTTTTCAGAAGGCATTGAGAGAGCAGGGGACAACTCAATTCCACCAACAAGACATTGGATGGAGACTGACATCCTGGCAGGAGACAAACCACCCCTGGCCTTCACACAGGGCCCAAATGAAACCTATGAGAAAGTGATGAGAAAAATAGGAGACCAACCACCACAGCAAGTCTGATAACCCATGAATGGTCAATGGAGAAAGACACCATGGATACCCAACAAAACCCAGGGCAAAGATACAGAGACACTTAAGATCTCAACAATAATGCAGACTCAAAACTCACCCACCATGACTCAGGGAACTGAGCAGAAGAGGGGACAGAAAGAATGTAATAGCCTTGAAGGGGAGAATATCCAGAGACATTGTTCCCCTCAGCAACTATACACAAGGGGGAAGGGAAAAAAGAATGAAAAACTGGCTACCTCTGGTGCAGTTCATAACCCCCTAACCTATGGACAGATCCAGGATGAGCACTGAGGAAGTACCCCAGTGGGTATGGGACAAAGAGGAGGGAAACGGGGATACATTCACAAGACTTGCTCATACATTGTATATACTTATTCATAATAGAGATAAAAATATAAAAAAAATTAATCACTCATTTTAAAAGTTGTCACTGTGTGAAGTCTTTTCAACTTTTTAAATCACAATGACATACTTTCAGAACTGTTACTAATTTTTCCCCTAAAGGAAGCTCTTTTTTTCTGCAGGATAAAATGGATTGATATAAATGATTACTTAATTTTTATGAAAGTGGATAGAAAGTGCAGTCATTTTGCATCACAAGGATTGTTAAATAATATACTTGAAGACACGGCCTACCTGACATTACAGAATTTTAATTTTTGATACCATCACTGTCCATTCAAAAACCTTTGATCATGGGTCGGTATTGCATCTACCTCATTATGGCTTGTGCTTGATTTCTGTAAACCTAGACTTTCTCAACTGCATATGAAAGTATATGAAAACTAACATTACTGTGCTTAGCTACTAATCTTTTTTCAACAAATTATATCATTTTATACACTATAAAACTTTCCATTAGATTGTAATTGGAAACAAAAGGCTCTTTTTAAAATTGACTTCTGTGTAAGAAAGCCTGAATGAACACATTTTTTTCAGTTCACTAAAACCTCTCTGTCAATATTATGCACTTTCTTTTGAAGGATACCAGCATAAACACACTTATAATTTTGCATAATATAATTATATTATCAGACCAATGATAATGAACTATTCCTATAAAATACCCAAGTAATTGGTCTTACAAAAAAAAAATGAGACCATGTACCATATAAACTAAGCAGAAGAGTGAATTAGATATTTGTCTTCAAATTTCCTAGGATATGTAATTTGCTAGCTATAGAATTCAGAACTATTGGTTTAGCCCTTTAAAGATTTTATGAGAAAGAAATTTAGTCTACAAATTTGAATGCAAGCACTTAACACAAAAGATGAAGGATAATTTTATAAAATGTAAAAAAAATTATCTAAATAAATCACTTATCTCTATTTTTATGAGAATTTTAGTTTCTTATGATAAGAACTACAGCTCATAGTTACATTAGATGAGTAATTTAATAATCAGTAAATGCTCAATGATAAGGAAGTTAACTTTTTATGATTCTGAACTATGGCTCTATCAATTTAAATGACAGTTACTAATGTGCCATTTAAAATTAACAGTCTAGCCAGTGTTTCTCAATTACTCTGAGATTAATATTTCCCAAGGTGCTAGTAACTAAAGAAAAATATATCTGGAGACATTTTGTAAGGAGAGTGGAAAGCAAATTATGTCCAAAAAAATTTAAATAGACATTTAGTGTCTCTTTCTATGGTAAGAACATAATGTCCCCAATTATTTAGTAATGCAGTAATGTAATAAAATCTTCCATACTTTTATAAAAACCTAAAATTGAATCAAATACTTTGAAACTGAAGCTGACAGTTGAAACAAGAGATATGATAGTTTAAAATTAAATCATTTCTAGTATATTTTGTGTATATTTTGTAGTTTGCTATTTGCCTAAGTAAAACTGTGCAGTACAAAAATCGATCTCTTAGATCTCTTAGAAAATAATTACATAAGAGATACTGTTTACGAAAAGGTGGCAATATATAAATTGGTTTTTTTTCCATTTAACGGCAACCAGAGATACTGTAGAATCAAAGGTATTTTGTCCAAAGGAAGACTCTGAGGATGACTAGTAGAGGCACAGATTTGGAGAAAGGAAAGAAATGGAGGAGTGCTGTTGTTGAAGGATGACTACTGATGACATTTTCAAGTGGCCTTAGGATCACTGCAGTCATCATTTCCATTTTAAACCAAATGAAAGTACACCAATGAACTTTGTCAAAATTTAGTAATGGAGAGCTGGGGAGAGGATTCACTGGCTAAAGGCACTCATTTGCAAAGCCTGCTAGACCAGGTTCAATTCCCCAAAACCCACATAAAGCAACTAGTGGGCCAGACTCACAATGTCAAGAGACCCTCAAAAGAGGTGGAGCCCAGACAACAACTCTGACCTCCACATGCCTGGCACATACACACATACACACCAAAGTAAATGAATAAAAAAATTAAGAATGAATATAGAAAAGTACAGAATGGGAAATTTCAGAATAATGGGTAGCATAAGATGAATTAAAATTTAGGAGGTTAGAGAATGTGATAAAAGTAATAATTAAAAATTATGAACATTCCAAAATAATGTCAAACTGAATGTGCCAAACACAATGGGAAGACAAAACAGAAAGGAAAACCCCACCAACACAATCTACATATTTTATAAAACCTTACATTAAAGAAAAGGAAAAAATAATCATTTCCAGAAAGAAAAAGCAGATCACTTAGAAGAAAGAGGAAGTAATTATGATATCAAAGTTGCATCATTAATCTTTATCAGCCAAAAAATTAGTTTACATTATGATATTTTCAAATATGTTTGTTTTCATTTCCCTTCTCCCCTCTACCCACTCTGTCCCCTTGTTTCTCTCCAACAGCATAGTATCCTTTCTGGAAGATGCTGAGAGATCCTCTAAGTTTATATCACAAAACACACCGTTACAGAATGAAGTTAAACTGCTGAAATCCAGTAAAGAGAGCACCCTTAAAAATAATAGCAGATTTTATAGAGAAACGATGTGGGCCTGAGCAACCGAGCAGTATGTTAAAGTGATGTGATATTTTAAAAAAGAAACAACAACAAAAAAAAACCCTTGCATGTAAATTTCCATTTTAGTGATACATCCTCAAGAATGAAGGTGCAATAAATATTTTCAACATTTTATAATTGTAGTATACATTGCCAGATCACGTGTATGAGATAGGATCTTGGTCCCAGTCACTGGCTCCTTCCCTCACTGAGCTGTTGACCAAAGTGACCCATGAGGTCTCAAAAACAAGACAGGATTCTGTCAAAGGTAGGATCCTGTTGCTGAAGAAACCACAGAATGCCATCTATCAGCACTGAGAGACCCTGTGAGGTCTAGAATGGTAACCAACCCCCAGATGGTACTTAGTGCAGTTCTGGAAGGCACTGCATAAGCTGCTAGGGGAAATTGGTCAACAATAGTTGGAGAAAACAGAGACCACTGATATCAAACGCAGTCTGCCTCAATGAGTAGGCTGAACACATTTCCTACTGGGAGAGAACAGCTAACCAAGATGCCAACACTTGTGCAATGGAGGCGCCAAAGCCTAGGGAAGGCAATCAACAGCTTTTAATTTGACTAAGTAATCCACTCAGTGACAGGAACTGGGGACTCAGGCCGAAGTGCACTGGGAACCAAAATCTTGGGCACCCAAAGAGAAATTCACTATACAAATGATTTACAAAGAGGCTACTAGCAATAGAATCTAGCTAGATGGAGATTCTGTTTGTATTTTTCAGAAGGCAGCAAGAGAGCTGTGGTCTTTCCAACCAAACCAACCAGCCACAGACTGATAGCTGACATCCTGGCAAGAGATGAGCCACCCCAGACCTACCTTGAAGGCTCCACATGAAACCCTGAAGAGACTGGTGGGATAAGCAAGAGACCTATAATGACAATCAGTCAACCCAGGATAAACCAGTGAGACAGACACCAATGATTTTCAATACAAACTAAAGCAAAAATACAGAGGCCCCTAAGACCTCAACAGTAAAGCAGCCTTAATACTCACCCACCACGACTCAGGGAACTGAGTGGAAGAGGGGGCAGAAAGATTTTAAGAGCTCAGAGACATTGCTCCCCTCAGTAACAACATACAAAGGGGGGTGGAGCGGGGTTGATTCCTAGGCTGTCCATAACCCCCTACAACATGGGCTGATTCAGTTTGCCTATGGAGAAGGATATCCAGCTGATTGGGGACAGGGAGGAGGGAAATTGGGGAATTGGAAATTCCAGCACATTATTTGCTCATTCAGTGTATCTAATTATGGATAATAAAGATATAATTTTAAAAAAAGAACCAAGATTTTTAAAAAAGATTTTTCCACAAAAAACTATAGATTTTTTTTAAAAGACTGAAAATCCCAAAGGATTGAGAGTAACTATATACCTCTCTTACGGCTGATTGGATTATAAATCTGTTTAGTCACTTTGATAATAGTTGTTTTTTTTTCTTTCAGTAATTTTTTGTTATTTTTAATAATTAGAAACACTTCATGAACAAGTCTTGTGTTGGTATGCCCATTTCCCTCGCCCTGCCCCCAACACACTGAGGGCCCTCTTCAGTAGGATTGCTGGAACAGATCCATGGAATGGGGGTTATGTATTGTATAAAAAGTAGCCAGTTATTTTGTGTTGTTGTAGTTGAGGGGAGCAATGTCTCTAGATATTCTCCCCCACCATGGCTTTTACAATTTTTTCACCACCTCTTCTGCAAAGTTCACTTAGCTACGGTGGGTGAGTTTAAAGTCGGCTTTACTTTTTTGCTCTTAAGAGTCTTTGGGTTTCTGCTTTGGACTATTCTGGGTTTCCTTGATGTTTGTCTCCATTACCCTTTCATAGGTTGTTTGACTTGCTCTGGAGGCAGCATTCTTGTTCCTCTCACCACTTCCTCAAAGGTTTCCTTTGAGCCCTAGATGGTGAGTTAGGGATGGTTCATCTCCTGCTTGAGTCTCAGCCACCATCTCAGGTCCTATTGGTGGAATTGTGTTGTCAACAGTTTTTGCTGCCTTCTGAGGAATACTAACAGAATCTCCAAAGAAGACTGAGATCAGTATAGGTTAAATTAGGCAAATGTTCATTTGGTGAGGTTCTAGTAGGCTCTCTTTAGATCCCTGGTTATTGGGGCTTTCCCCTTGGAGCCTGAGTTCTAGGTCTCCAGAATTTGCATTGGATCCCAGTTCCAGCTAAGGGTTCCTTGCCACTGAGCAGATCTCTTAGTCAATCAAAGAGTGGTTGATTAGCCACCTAGGTTCAGTGTATCTGATGTGCATGTCATAATTCTTGGCTTGCTGATCTCAGCCTTATTGCAATGCCTTCTGCATTCTCGGGCCATCCAATGCTGTTGTATAGCTGTGTCCCTTGATGTCTCTGAGTATGGCTGGCCAATTTTCCCTGTCAGCTCATGTGGTGCTTTCCAGCACTACATAGGCTAGCCATCTGGGAGCTGGCTTCCTTTTTAGATCCAGTGGGGTCTATTGGTGTTATGTGACAGCAATCTGTGGTTTCTTCAGCAATTGGGTCTTATCTTTTGCCTGGGGAGGGTATTGAAGAGCTTTGACATAAGCCTGCCTTTTTTAGGGACCTTGTAGGTCTCTGGGGCCAACAGCTCAGAGTGGGAAGTATCCAATTTCTGGGGACAGGAATTTATAGCCAAGAGCCACTTGTATTAGGGTTAGGCTACCTCCCACCTCTGGTAAGGGCTCTTCTTACCAAAGGATTCCTCCATCTTTCTCAAGAGCTTACCATTCAAAAGTAAGGATTCAATGGTCTTGATTCATTATGAGTTTCAATTAGTGTATATCACCCCCTGCACTCCTATTCCCTCCCCACTCCAATTCTTTCCATCTCTTTTGTTAGTGTGTTATGTTTGCTTAGTATTCAAGCTTAACCTGATTATGAACTGCAGCTGTAGGAGAATATGTGGTGTTGGTCTGTCTGTTCTTATGTGAGTTTGCAGAGTATGCTCTATTCCAAGCCCATCCACTTTCCTGCAAATTTCATTATATCATTTTTCCTTACTGCAGAGTAGAATTCCATGGAGTATATGTACCACAATTTTGATAGCCATTAGTTTAGTGATGGGCATTTGAGTTGATTCTAATTCTTAACTATTATGAATTGAACCACTATAAACATGGTTGATCAGAAGTCTCTGTGCTGAAGTGAGGTGTCTTGAGGGTAGATGTCCATACTGCTTTCCATAGTGGTTGTACAAGTTTGCATTCCAACCAGCCATGAATTAAGTGTTTCCTTCCTCCCCAATCCCTGCATCCTCACTAAGCCAACATCTATTGTTGGTAGATATTTAAAAGTGAACATCAACTACCATGGATCATAGAAATGCCAGTGCTAGGTACTTACTGAAGACAGGTGCAGAGTTCTTCAACCAGTTTATTTATTTATATTAGTTAGCTGTTTGGACTATGTGTTTTTATTTTCCCAATGATGATACTACTTTGATTTTTCATCTTAAACACAACCAGTAGTGCAAAGAAAATTAATTCTGTTTTGTATCTATCTGAACATTTGACTTGTAGACACTGGCTACCTTTGTGCTCAGATGTCTCAACAGAACAGATTTTAGTTAGCACTTGACTGCAGATTGGGGGACATTTCCTCGGAGCCCTTGCATATTGTATCAATATCATGCTCACCAGAGAGTAATTACATCCATTTAAAGAAGTTTCTGGGGGTCCACCTGTCCCCACCTCTTCAGTGCTGGATGACATCCAGTGCATGCCATCACTTCTGGCTTTTATAATATGGGTTCTAGGGATCGAACGTAGATCCACATACTTGTATGGCAAGCACTTCACTGCATGAGCCATCTCCCACTTATATTTGGACAAATCTAATCCTTTATTATTAGTGAGAATTTCTTTTATAGAAAGTGTGCATTGGTGTAGTCTGTGGATTACTACAAAGGTCATTTTTCACTAACACTCCTTTTCATCCACAGAGCTGGGTGGGCAGAGTCTTGGGATAGTGGTAGGCTGATGGTCATAGCTTCCTGGGAGAATGTGGCAGTGGACAGCTCTCATTTATTGTATAGATAAAAGTAATTTATATAGAGGAAAAGGCAGAGGCAGGGGCATAGGCAGCAAGGGGATTGGTAGGGGCAGGGTAGTCTGTGGACATCTCTTGAGTGTATTGGCAGGGGTCAGTAGCCTGTGGATGCCTAGTTTGCATAGAAAAGATGGGGGCTTTCTATGTGACTCTAGACATGTATAGAATGGTGATGGCTGCTGAGGAACTGTAACCTTATTTTTTAGGTTTGTTATTACAGCTGTAGTGAGTTTAGGCCTTGAATTGCCTGTGGCCTGCCTGGAGGCTGGAGGGTCCAAGATATGCTTGAGATAATCAGGGTCACAGAGTTGTCTTGACTTCCTTAACAGAAGGAGACAGTTCCAGATGCCTTCCAGTCTCAGCAAAACCCTGTAGCCTCTATGTCTCTTAGCAGGGTCCCACACATTGTTAGACTATAGGACAAGTTAAACATGGATTGCTTACCTTAGCAATCATTTCTTAGCATAGTGTTGTTTAGCCCTTACTGGAGTTTAAGCCCTTGGAAAAATTTGATTATAGAGCCATGGGTATTAGATTCTATATCTGCTATAGGTTCTTAAGTAAACCTTCATAGTTTCTTTATTATCTTTACTATCACTCTTAACATTTCTTTTAAAAATTATTTTTATTTATTTGAAAAGAGAAAGTGAAAGTAACAGAATGAAAAAATGGGCATACCACAACTTCTTGCTGCTTCATTGGAACTTCAGATGCATGTACCATGGTGTGTACCTGGCTTTCTGTGGGCACTTTAGAACTACCCCTGGGCTGGGATACTTTTGTTGCTAGCAAGTGTCTTTTACCCCTGACTCCTTAGCCCCAGCGTTAAAGTTTTCATTTATTAAAATTATGAAACTTAAAAGGATCAGTATAATGTGTTAGAATTATAAAAAAATATTTTTTGAGTCAGAAGTTAACCATTCACGTCACATACCACATTCTTTCTTTTTCTCAATTTTCCCCTCTCACTGGAATTCCCAGAGATTTATTTATGAGCATTTGCAAAAGACAGCTGCTTTTCCTTACTGGTTAACTAGTCTCTGGTATCTTTTTTTGTCTCTGCTATTTTAAGTGTCTAATTTTATGAATAGCTGACATGATGAATGACTTCTCCTTTTTTTTGGAAAAACTTTATACACCAACTCCCACAAATACATAAAATTTGTGCTTTGATTTAAAGAATACATCTGTTGTTATATATTTTCAGACATAGAAATACAATTTTCAGGCTTCCGGTTAAAGATGGAGGATTAGAAGCCACGTGGTGTCCCCGGGAAACAAGGGTTAGGGTTTTCAGTGGTAATCCAGACCCTGGACACAAGCTGCTGCTGCCAGGCTCCCAGCTCCTGACACTTCCTCACAACAGATTCTACCAATGGGAACCACAGGGAGGATAAGGGCGCCCCTGAGGCCCTGAGTGCTGACCCGCCCCAGCAGTCTGAGCCAAAAGAGCTCCATGCCCCCACCCCCACCCCCTGCCACTCGCCACTCTCCCACACACCCACAACCCCACCAGCCCCCACACTCCCACCGCCACCCCATCCCCAGCAGTGGAAGCCCAGAAGCTGCTTTCCCATGTCCAGGGAACCCGAGGCTCCGTTTCCCACCTGGTTCCAGAGGTTTCCTCCCCTGCCTGGGTCCAGAGGCTGTGTTTCCCACCTGGGTCCGGATGCTCCCTCTCCCACCCGGGTCCAGAGGCTGCATTCCCCGCCTGGGCCCTAGGGTTCCCTCCCCCTCCAGGGCAAGAAGCTGTGTTTCCTGCCTGGGTCCTGAGCTTCCCTCCCTGCCCAGGTCCAGAGGTTTCCTCCCCCGCCCTGGTCCAGAGGCTGCGTTTCCCACCTGGGTCCAGAGGTTCCCTCCCCGCCTGGGTCCAGGGGTCTCAGGCTGGCCTCAAACTCACAGAAATCCTCCTACTTCTGCCTCCCGAGTGCTGGGATTAAAGGCGTGCACCACCACGCCAGGCTTTGTGCATCTGGCTTTACATGGGCCTAACTATCCCTATATAGGGCATCTACCCCCAAGATTTCTAGCCAAAGCACAGAGACATTTGCTCAACCATGTATATAGCAGCTCAATTCATAATAGCATAGAATTAGAAACAACCAAATGCCCACCACTGGACCACTGGATATCAGAGTTGTGGTGCATATACACTATGGAATTCTACACAGCTGAAAAGAAAAATGACATAATGAAAGTTAAAGAAAAGTGGATGGACTTGGAGCAGATCATTCTTAGCAAGCACACACAAGAACAGAGAGCCAAGCGCAGCATATTCTCCCTCATATGTGGTTCCTAACTAGGTTAAGCCTGAACATTAAGAAAACCTGTCAGTGAATTGAGACTGTAAAGGGGGATGGAAAGAATTGGGGGGAAAGGAATGTGAGGGTGGAGAGACTTATACAATAACTAATAATGAATTGACACCATAAAATCCTGTCATATAGTAAGCTTCTAGGAAGCTATGGGCACCGTATAGTAAGAAGTGTCATACATAGAATGGAGGAAGACTAACCCCCCAAAAATTGCTCAGGCCTGCATCTCTCTGTCTCAGTTGTTCCCACAATGAAATGTTGATCAACATGACCCACAAAGTCCCCATAATGAGACAGGCTTTTGTCAAAGCTCTTTTTTTTTCTCTCTCTTTATTGTCCATAATGAGTTACATTGTTTAGTGGGCCAACCATGAGTTGTTATCCCCAATTCCCCATTGCCCCCCTTCCCCATCCCCAGTCAGCTGGATATCCTCCTCTGTGGGCCTTCTGTATCAGTCTTTGTAGTAGGGGACCATGGATAGCTCATTCTTCAGCCGGGCTCTCATCTCTGAAGTGTGTTGTTCCTGAGGGTTGCCAAGTCTCTGCTATTCTCCCCCACCATGGCTCTCACAA